>JAMFLO010000155.1:0-76649 GCA_027475765.1 Paralagenidium karlingii
AAACTCGAGTCTTGCAGCGTACTGATCCCAATCTCTTTGATCCACATCTTCAATGTAGACGCGGATTGCACGGATGACAGTTTGAACATAGCGTTCTTGTTGTCCGTTTGCTTGGGGACGATAAGCCAGTGTTGCTCGGAGATAGTCCTTTGGATTCTAACCGGAATCCTTGATTGGATTCTTGGATACTTGGTTATGCTGTTGCGATTTCGTAAACCTTGAGCTGGAATGTGTGTTTCTTCTCTCTCTCTCTCTCTCTCTCTCTCTCTCTCTCTCTCTCCCATAATCCTAGGTTATTAACGATTCCTTCGCCAACACCCTTCGGTGTGTTGACGGACTTCACCCTTGCGGGTTCTTCTTCTTCCAGATGCCACCCTTTGGCTTCTTGCCAAGTCTTTCTGACCCTAGACGACAGAAGGACTTGACCGCGCTGCCTTCCGCAGATTCCGCGGTTGTCTCCGTGTTTAGAGAGGAAAGAGCTTCTCAAAACTTGGTGAATTCTGAAGCGAATAGTTATCTGCTGTCCTATGCACTGTTATCTTCGTATCTTGAACTTGGCATCTGATTTCTACCGGTATCCTACGGTTACGGATCCTTCCTGACGTAATCAAACCCACTCTAGCCAGATTCCTGAGTTTACCTTAACGGATTCCACTCTTTTGGAGAAGGTATCCAGTGTTGCACCCACTTGAACTTGAAAAAGTTGCACTCCTCAAATTCCAACTAAAAGATCTTGTGAAGTCGCGGATGCCGGGTTGGAATCTTGTAAAGTCTTGTTTTTGACCTGGAATCCGGTGTGAGATTGTCGGATTCACGCTTTCTTGGAGCTGAAATCCGGGATCCCACATTTTGGCCGATGGATTCTTGACGACTGGGTCCAAAGCACGTGGCTTCACCATGAATCTTCTTTTGCCAACGGTGCTGAGCCTTGATACACGATCCTGAACGTCGACGAAGTTGTGTTCAACGTGGATTCTGGTCAGGAAGGCTGGATTCCGCCGTGGATCTTACGTGACACTTTCACCATAGTCGATCCGCGACATACCAGTATTCGCCTTGGCCTTCGCCCTTGTTGCACCTTGAGTGTCTGGCATCCGAGCTTATCTACGATGCACACGCTTGTTTCACCATTACGGGCACTTGATGAACCTTTTTCATCACGGGTTTCCAAATGTAAGGCTGGATTCTGACTTCAACACTGAATAACATCTCGGCTCATGACGCCCCTTGGTATATTGGTGTGGGTCACTACTCTTGGTTGGCTTCCGCTGTATTCCACGCTGAATTCATGCATTCCCGCAGTACTTGTATCATCGTATGCACTTCTGATTGCCATTTCGTCACTTGGACCCAGTAGATTTGGCGGATTCTGACTTGGGATCCAGCACTTGTCCTGCATCTGTGACCATATCTCAGATTCTAGGTGTTGGCGACAGCTTTTGGCATTCATGACACTGGAAACCAGCCTTGAATCCAGTTTCATACGTTGTTCTTGGGTTTTCGCCATATTACCATGCAGGAATACACTGGATTCCAATTGCGCTTCCGCATTCTTGGAGATTCTGGCTTGGATTCTGGAATCAGATTCACCGAGGCCTCTTCTTCAACACCTGTTTCGGCACTTGTACATGGACTCAGGTAGATTTTGGTTGGTTCTGATTCCGAATTCTTGGTCTGCTTGATCCTTGACGGGTTCTGCTGGTAATTCTTGGAAATCCGCTTCATCACACTACTACCACAGGTTCAATCCGCCATTAACCTCGTGCGCCTCTGACCGTCTCGTGGATGCAGTACCGGTAACAGCCTTTACGGGATATAACTGCCAACAACGCACGCTCCGGGTTCAAACACCCTGACACGAAGCGATCTGTGAGTATTGAGGAACTGTGGAGAAACCAGCAGGAGACTCTCAAACTACTACAACAATGTCTGGACGTGATACATCGAGACTTTGAACACTGTGTGGTAGTGAAACGGAAATGAACCAGATGAAAAAGGAGAAACAACGTGCCGAATTGCCAAGTTTTTTGGAAGGAGGTTTTGTACTGGTTGGTGCGGTGCTAGCACGACCCACACTCGCGTTGCGATTGAACGGGCCGCAGAAGATCGCACGCGCAATCTGTGACTATGTCTTCGAGGTTCAGAATATGTTGGAACCTTTCAATATGACCACGCATCATGCTTCGAGATTGAAGTGGTATGACGACAGGGAGCGGGGATGAATCGAGGATTTGGCCAAACTTGCACTGCGTGCACAAGGCGGCCATCTGGTGGAGCGATTCGAGATGGTGAAACTGGATGAAGCTGGAGAATGGAAAGTCCTAGTCAAGTGGGTGGGGATGGACGAGCTTGGGGCCCGCTATCAATCTCTATCAAGACGTGCCCATGTTGCTTCAGTCCTACTGTGCGAAGAGCAACGACCCATCAGCGAAAGCAATGCGGAGCGACCTGAGCCGGAGTCACGCCTCTCGAAGAACAAGGAGCTGGTGATCCAATCCCAAGCTGTGCCGGGACACCCAGGGTTTGGAAGAGTCAGAAGTTACCAAGAGATTCAGAGGGTACCAAGGGCGGCGCCAAACCAAGTGGAGAAAACAGAATATGATGGCAGACATTTGTGGATCCAAAGATCGCCAGTGAGTGGTGGTGAGGTGAGAGTAGAAGCACGTGAGCTTTGCATCAGTGTAGTGCAACTTCGATCGTAGTTTGCTTTCCGTCCCAAAACCAAACCTTGGTTTGGGGTTCACCGCGAAAAGTCGCCATTCTTGGTTAACTGGTGTCCCTAGACGTGAATCTGTTGAAGCTTTGAAATCTTCTCAGCATTTTTGGTCCGCTTTCCACAGAACTACCATGGAGGAATTGCTCCCATTCAGCGCATTTGTGTAGGATGCACTCGCGACAAATTGATTCAAAGCTGAAAACTCGATCGCCTCAATGCTGTCGCAGTGAAGATTCTGATACTCCTTATAATCCAGTCTGGTTCCTTCACCCAATAGCGCTGGGTAATTCGCCACGAGCACAGCACCATTCTCGGTCCCAAAAGCAAATGAACGTGGTGCGCACTTCGACGTGTCCTCGCCCGTATGATCATTACTGAGGTATCTCGTCCGGTCAAGAGCGGTGACAAATATCTCGCGGGGATGGCAAAACTCGTGGAGTCCTTCAGTTGGTCCTGCACACCACGTAGACCAAGAGCTCCACTTTGCACTGCGCTCCATCGAAATGCTCTCCTGAAGTGGCAGTGTAGTCTCACTCTTGTTTGCAAGATCCCAGATAGCTCGCTTGCCAGAAGTCGGATCTGATGACAACAGCAACTGACCGTCAATCGAGAAGTCGAGCGTGACAAGAGAGCCACTTCTTTCACCAAGAGCTTGACGGTAATCCAGCACATGAACCGCCTCGTATGACGCCGGTGAGGCTGTTCCTTTCGCCTGCCACGTCCGGATCGTTCCATCCGTACACACCAACGCTAAGATGTTACCTTTAGGGGAATACTTGGCCCTGACACATAGTGCCGAACCGTCAAAACTCGTGATTGCTTCTAGTGACCCGTCGTCAAGGATGGCAATCTGCCCATTGATTAGAGCCACTGCCAAATGACCATGTCCATTCAATGCAATCGCCTTGGCGCCTGTCGAAAGCTTCCGGCACCCAAGCATAGTGTGCGAATCCAGATCATAGATGCATACACGCCCGCTTTCACCGCAGGTAGCAAGCACTTGACGCTTTGGATGGCAGCACATACCACGCAGCTTGTTCAATTCTCCGCAATAGAAGCTCACTTGCCTGGTTATCGAGGATTGGTTACAGCCTGCGGTGTCGGCATTTAGGCGCAAAGGAACGAGCTGGCCATCGCTCAAAACTGCAAGCATGTCCATTTCTCGGACTACAACTAGGTTTGAGATGTTCAGTTCCTTCCGTGTCTTGACGTCCTCTTCTTTTGGCTCCGTTCCTTCGCTCATTGCTGCGCTTTTGACCTGAGAGATGTCGACAACACTCAGCTTCGTGAGGAATTCATGGGGTTTTACAGTTATCCGTTTTTGATCGCTCTTGTATCGCCAGGTCACTATCCGTCCACCCTGCAGAGCACACACCAATGTGTTCGTGCTCTCAATCGTCTCCAAAGCCACAACCCGTCGCTGCTCAGTATGAGCAGTCTCCTCAGCTGCATTCAGTGTCAAGCATGCGTAGCATCCATCCCATAGCAGAATCTCTCCATTGATCGTTCCGGTGACTACGAAAGGGTCAATGAACATGGCACAGCAATTTGTGGTGGCAACTGCGTGGCGTCCAAAAACACCGTCGTGACGACGCAACTGGCAATTGGATCCGTGAAAGTCAAGATGCCAAAAAACCACATGATCGACGCCTCCACACACGAACTGTAGGCTGGGAAATGATTGAGTCGAAGCAAATGACGATGCGGCAGTGCAAAAAAATCCAAATTGAAACGGAAGGCACGATATCTCGCTTCTCGCTAGAACAAAGCCACGTTGCCAGTTGTAGAACGCCACACTAACAGATGGTCCACTGCTTTCCTTTGTGATCACGGCCAGCAGCTTATCCCCATTGTCGAAGAGTCGTGAATGATTGCCTTGATCAGCAGATATCAAAGATCTGACACCGAATGCCAGCCCCAACACTTCGCATCGTGACGTTGTGTCGGGTGGAACAGCTTCAAATTCGTAGATTGTCTCGAGTGTGTCCACGAGCCAAACGTTCACTCGACCTTCACAACTAGCAGATGCAACGACGTTGTAGTTCTCATGCACCGCCAAGCACTTGATGCGGTGTGAATGGCCTAGGAAGAAACGTTGTTGGTGACGAGTAAGATCGTACACGATCACAACCGGCCCACAAGAGTAAACAAGTCGGTTGGACGACGTGGATAAGAATGGCGCACTAATGTCGACGTTCACCCCAAAAATCCAATCGACTTTGAGATCCACGCTTAAAGCGTTCGGACTTATCTTCTGGTTGGGAGGTGATTTCTTGCGCCATAGTGGTGGCGAAGCATTCATTGGCAACAACTCGACGCCTTCCGCATGAACAGCAGCATTGTGACGAATGCTTTTGTTCCAATGGCGTGGCTGTTCATCGCAATCCTCCTCCACAATTCGCCATTGGCACACAATCCCATCAGCCTCCTGGCAGCCAGCGGTCAAGAGTATACTGTCATGCAATGCAAAGCCCCCCATTATTCGCATTCGACTTTTGTCGTGTCGGGTTGAATGTGCTCGTGGTGTTTCCCGTTGCAACAACGTTGACTCTTGCTGAAACCCACAAAGGAAGTGCCCAACGCCAATAACACCGTCTTCATACAAGAAGGCGATCCATTTCTTGTTCTGCGAGACATCAACAGCACATACACTGTGCTTGGCGCGGCGCGACATGGCCCCAAACTCGTTTACGAGGGTGGTATAGCTCTGCCAGTCAACAATGTGCATGAACACCTGGTCACTCACTTGACTGGCTCTTCCACGACCGCCGTGAAGGTCCCAGCAGCTCACAATGTGGTGGTGCTGAGACCGAAGAAAGCGGCCGTCACTGCTGAAGTCCATGGACCAAATAGACGATAGCATGTCTGTCCTGACGCTGGGATGAGGGATATGATCGGGTATGGCTTTGAGCAATGCAAAACGCCGCAGTTTCAGAGTCTCCTTGACTTCGCTTCGTAGTACTTCGTAAAGGTAAATCAGTCCGTTGGCGCAAGCAACTGCAAGAAGCAACTCGTTGGTTGCTGCCTTACGGCTGAATCGCATGCTTGTCACTGCACTTGACGTATTACGAATAGAGAGCAGTGGCCTCTGAAGACTCCTCAGCTCCAGCAGACTAATGGAGCCGTCACTGCCTCCCACACCGACAAGAGTCCCGTGGCCACCAGCTATTTCACTCTGATCCAAACGAATGCTGGTCGATGAAATCGCCAGGCTCAGTGGTTCAAACAGGAGTTTGCAGGAACGCAGTAATTCGCGCTTCCGAAGACTCCAAGAGCGCACGAACAAGTCACTTCCGCACGTAACGAATTCGCTTTCTTCCGGTGCAAACGCGATTGAGTGGAGTCCAACGCTGTTTACTCCAGTGCCACCAGTAGTAGCCAGCGACGGCGTTTTCATATTCTGATGTAACGATGCCGCAATCTTCTGGAGCTCTAGCCCGTTCGCAACTGAAGCAGAGACGGAGGTCACAGAAGACTGCTTGAGGGTACTTGGGGGTCGTTGTGTCTCCCACACCTGGACGATTTCGCCACCACGCGTACCAACAACGAATCGGTTTTGTGTAAAACAGTAGTCCAGGCTACTGATGCGCACATTTTCCAGCATTTTGGCGTGGTTTTCATGCTGAAAAGCGTGCAGATCGATAGCATTTCCGATTGGTGATAAGGTGGTGTCCCATTGGCGGATTCGACCGTCTTTGCCACCAGTGAATATCACCATTGAACGGCAAGCGACAAAGCAGACGTTCACACTCTCACCGACCGAATGGGCCTGGATGCTGCGGACGAGTTGGCGATCAACAAACTGGTACAATACTCCATTTTTGGCTCCGACAACGACACCGTTCGACGCGTAGTAGGCTGCGCAGGTAAACAAAGGTTTCGTGATCAGGCGTGCATTGAACTTGGGTTTGCGCAATTTGAGTTCTCGGCCGTCCAGCACGTGGAACAACACGAAATGGGCCCCACAGATGACCGCTTCGTGGCCGGTCTCGCTCAATGCACAGCCATAGACGATACGAGTCTTCGCCAATACTGACAAGTCCTGCTGATTGCTGTTGCGGTTGTTCGCATCCCAACGAGGACCGGTAAAGGCTCGTCCGGAAGCCACTATTGTCTCCTTTTTCCAATCCCACAGAACCAGAAGCCCCTGAGCATCTGATCCAATCGTGAGAATGAGATCGCGCTCATGTGGTACACTGGACGATGCTGTCGTGGAATCATTTGCCGAGGAAGCTCGCTCCATGCCCGCTCCGTGCATTGTCACAGCTGCGGACGAGAAGCGAACATGGTCAATCCCGTCAGTATGAGAGTTTTTCAGAATTGCCAGGCATTGGAGTGTAGATCCATGCCAAACGTGGATCTGAGGGCGGACTCCGGAATCTGAGGTCGCGACAAGTTCACCAGATCTGTTCACATCTAAAGCTGTGATCGCAGTCAGATGGCCCTCATAGAATCGCTGGTGATGATATGTGGCGTTGTAGACAATCGCATGCTTGGATGCAAAGTAGACCACCTCACCACTTGCCAAGAACCGTGCCGAGCCACGGCATTCATGGGTT
This sequence comes from Paralagenidium karlingii, assembly GCA_027475765.1. Lineage (NCBI taxonomy): Eukaryota > Oomycota > Peronosporomycetes > Paralagenidium > Paralagenidium karlingii. Next base: position 7,276 of record JAMFLO010000155.1, read on the forward strand.
CGAGTCCCATACACCCAATCCAGATCCACATTCAACGAGGGAGGAGTCAACCACGATGGCACCAACATTGACGAAGAAGACGAAACGGGATGGTCAGTTGTACAGCTGTATAGTCTTTTTGTGGTCGTTTTGGTTGATTCTCTTTGGGAATTGCCACTGAGGTTGTTTTCATGCAACGAGGATGCCACAAGGTCTGCTTCATTGTCAAGATCTGAGTCAATATCGCTGGACGATAGAATAGACGTCTCTTCCTCAGCGTTGAGTGCTTTCTCGCAGACAAGCCGGAAGTGCTCCACCTGTAACATGAATTCTCGGTTGCTTCGAGACCAGTCGACGAATTCTTCGTAGTTTAGCGGCTCTTTCTGCGCATCTTTATCAAATCGGCGAAATGCTGCCTCGGAGAACTGGAGAAAGTGGTCAACTGGGACTGGCGTTGTTTGGTCCATCATATTGTTATTGCTATCGTCACTGTCGGTGTCCAACACGTTTCCACCAGTGAAGAGCCGCATGCCCACCCACACGGATTTGAGCAAAAGCGAGAGCTCTGTCAGCGAGAGTGAGCCATTCTGATTGAAGTCAAAGAGTTCAAAGGCGACTGCGGCAGAAGTCAGTAGTGGGACAACTGAAGGAGATCTAAAGAAGACGCATGCTGACACTCACATCGGACTTTTCGCTCAAACGTGGCGCGACAGCAGCAAGTCAGTGCAGCCAGAAACTCAAGTCCATCAATGCGGCCATCTCGGTTCCGATCGAGGACGTCGAAGATCTGGCGGTTGGAGACAGCAGACACGTCCTCACTCAGCTGGTTGTTTTTGAGCAACAACAGCTCTTCGAACTGCGCAAAAGTGATGGCAAAGCCAAAGCGCTTGTGAAAGCGTTCGCTCAGCGCCTCTACTTCTTCCAAGGACCCTGAGGAATGAATGGCGCACCACACCAGTCTGGATCAGAATCAGACCATACGAATCAGAATCAAATGGATCGCATGGACTGTCGACGCACATGCAGCGAAGAGCTTGGTCTCGCGCAGCAACTCGATGTCGTCGTCCGACGGCGCGTTGCTCAGGGGCCGGGTCAACGTCAGCCCCATTTGCCCTTTCACGATCGGATGCACAAGCAGTCAACAGTGTGGGCCACACCAAGTTGGGTGCGCCACACATTTGGGGGATTGAAGCTCCACGTGTTACGCGATTCATTTTTGAATCGCAGTGGTGATTTGTGGGGCGGTGCGTGCACGGTACAGTACAGTACGGTCCTGCAGCACCCAAACAAGGGGATCAGGATCTTGGGCGCAGCTCCGAGCAGCTCAGAGCTCAATAAGCCAAACCACCAAAGCAGCAACTCAGTCCCCCAACAACTCTACGCGATGGCCTCCGGCACTGCAACCGTCAAAGCCGTCATCTCGGGCGACACCGTCGTGTTGGTCGGTGCGCCTCGACCCAACGGGCCGCCACCTGAATTGGTGCTCACGCTCGCGTCGTTGCAGGCTCCACGGCTGGCGCGCTCCTCCGAGCAAGTCAACGAGCCATGGGCCTGGGCGAGTCGCGAATACTTGCGCAAGCAGCTGATCGGCAAGACGGTGCGCTTCAAAGTGGAGTACCGCGTTGCGTCCATCAATCGCGATTTTGGCTCCATCTGGTACAAGAAGACGGACAGCAAGGAAGAGAACGCGTGTGTCGCTGTAGCCCGCGCTGGCTATGCCAAGGTCAAGACGGATTCCCGAGATGCCAACGCCTGTGGCGATCTGGATCTCATGCAACAGATGGAGGCGTTGGCCATTTCGGAGAAGCGAGGAATGTATCAGGAGCCCAACGAGAAAACCTCGGCTGCTGCCTCCGCCTCCGTCAAGTGGTCGGGAGAGGCAGGCGAAGCTTTGCTTGACGAATACAAGGGCAAGCTGGTCAAAGCCATTGTCGAAAGTGTGCGCGATGGCTCGTGGATGCGCGTGATCCTGAAGCCTTCAATGCAGATTGTCAACTTCGCTTTAGCTGGTGTCCAGTGTCCTCGTATGGCTCCACCCATGAGCAGCAGCAGCAGCAACTCAGCTGGGACAAGTGAAGGTACGATTTCGCCACCTCCAGCTCCCGTTGCAGAAGGTCCAGCACCGTTTGCGCGCGAAGCAAAGCACTTCACGGAGATGCGACTTCTCCATCGCGATGTGGAACTGAAGCTTGAAGGTGTGGACAAGTACGGCAATCTGTACGGTTCAGTCGTGCATTCGTCCGGCAAAAACATCAGCGTCGAGCTTCTGAAGAACGGCTTAGCCAAGATGTCGGACTGGAGCGGCGCTTTCTCCAGCAATGCGGCGCGATCTGCTATGCGTGCGGCCGAAAAAGAAGCTAAGTCCAGCAACTTGCGTGTATGGCGTGACTACCAAGCCCCCGTCTTGCAGTCGGACAAGCATCTTTTGGGCACCGTGGTGGAAGTTGTCAGTGGGGACTGCGTGATCGTGTATGTCAGCAAGAAGCAAGAAGAACAGCGCATCTATCTGTCGAGTCTGCGCGCACCACGTCTGGGAAATCCACGTCGTAATGAACCGAATGCACCATGGTCGACCGAGTCAAAGGAGTTCTTGCGTCAAAAGGCGATTGGAAAGAGCGTTCGCGTGGAAGTGGAGTATGAAAAATCCAATCCTGCGCTGGGCGACAATGCCCTGATGACGTTCGGCAGCGTGATGCTGGAAAACGCCAACAAGAAAGGCACTTACAGCACAAATCTGGCCGTCGAAGTTGTCGCAGCAGGTCTTGCCGAAGTCGTTCGTCATCGCCCGGACGAAGCCAAGTCGGAGCACTATGATGACCTTGTGACGGCTGAGAACAAGGCGCGCACGACAAAGAAGGGCATGCACTCCAACAAGACATCGGTCACAGAGCTTCGCTTTACCGACTTGTGCTTTGACGCAACCAAGGCCAAACAGTATTTGCCATTTCTGACTCGTGAGAAAAAGACCAAGGCCACTGTGGAATATGTTTATTCGGGTACCCGCGTGAAGCTATTCATTCCCAAGGAGAATTGCATGATCAATTTTGTCATTGCTGGTATCAAGAGTCCTGCTCCCACGCGATACAGCGGTGCCGGTGTCGTGGCAGCACAAGCTGAACCTTTTGGCGAAGAAGCGAAGATGTTCACGAAGCGAAGCATCATGCAGCGTGATGTTCTCGTGGAGATTGAAGACATGGATCGCGGTGGAAATGCCTTTGGACCGCTGTTCGTGGGTGGCGTGAAGGACGAGCAGCACAACTTCGGGTGTCATTTGCTCCAGGAGGGGCTCGCTTGGGTTGACGAGTACTCTGCCGAGCGAACATCAAGTGGTGCCCAGCTCAAGCGCGCTGAAGAAGTCGCCAAGAATGCCAAGAAGAATTACTGGAAGACTCACGATGCCTCGTTATCTACCACCAAGCAATCCACCTCTGTTCAAAAGGATAAGGATGATGTGTTGGGACGGGTGAAGGTCTCCGAGATCGTCAGCGGCACCCATTTTTTCTTGCAGAACGTTGCTGATGGTGTGTGCGCCACCGTGGAAGCGCAGATGAAGGAGTTTACTCGTGCAAATGGTGTGGAAGGGAAGAGTTTTGAAATGCGCAAGAACGTGGTCTGTGCCGCGTTGTTCAAAGACGAGAGTGGCATGATCTGGAACCGTGCTCGCATTGAGCAAGTGCTGCCTGACGGCAACGTCCGTGTGCGTTTTGTGGACTATGGTAACAGTGGTGTTGTAAGCGCGAAGCAGATGCGTCCGTTGGACGGTAAACTCATCTCATACCCACCGCAGGCAAAAGAATGCGTGCTTGGCTTCATCAAACCCAGCCAACCAACAGAGGAATTTGGTCAGGACGCTGCCTATATGCTCAATGAGCATGCGTGGGGCAAAGTGTTGAGCGCACGTGTCCATGGTACGGATGAGAACAATCGACTGTGCGTCTCTCTGTTCACGCAAGCGAATCAAAACATTTCCGAGATTCTGTTGGAGAGCGGGATCGTGCGTATTGACCGAAAGAGCATGGTGCATGCACCGAAACACCAGAAGCCAGTGGTCGACGCGCTGATTGCGGCTCAGGCAAACGCCAAACGCAAGCGTGTGTGCTTGTGGCGATACGGAGACATTGAGTCGGATGAAGAAAGTGGCTTCTAGTCTAGAAAACCTGCGTTGAGATAAAGTGGAAAATGCAACAACACTCTCTTGTGATGTAATCTCTGTCTAGTTTTTTGCTTGGGTGTCGTCGTGGAGTCTGAGGACGATCCTCCGACAATGCGCTACTCCTTGAAAAAGCAGGAAGAGGATAAATCGCAGAGAACTCCTCGTTTGCCCTCCTAATCGCACCAAAACCATACGAACATTACTGTGTCCGTGGGATGTCGTTGAACTGGACTCCCAGCACACCCAATGACCTCGAGTGTGTGCTTGTGAACGAGATTGGTGATCTCCAACGTCTCGTTGTCTTGAAAGAGCAATCTCCACTGGTGCGTCAGGGAGAATGCCCTTTTCGGACTCATAACAGACGGAAAGCACTTGCAGTTGCCATGGGGTACTCCAATTCTCTTTCCGTTGTCCAGCAAGACGATGATATCTTCATTTCACGTTTTTGTCTGGCTTTTCCTGTTGGCTCCACCAAGCTTGGAATACACAGATTCGGTGTATTTCAAGCCTCGGTCGTCCGTCCCTACAGGATGAGAGAATCTATGCTACATGCGTTTTCGCTGCTTGTCATCATCAGGACGGCTTCAGACAAATTGAATAGTACTGGTGTCTTGCATCCCATCCATGGTTTCATTGTAGAGCTAATGACTGTATCCATTCAGCATCGTAAATGTCGCGACTTCGACACACGGGGTTCTCTTGGATCGGCTGACACAGCACAAGATCGTTTCCATTTGTGTGGAAAGCGTCATGGTTGTCCAGGATTGTCCCTTGACCTGCCACAGTCGACAAAAGAGAAGTGCTCTTTCACAGTTAGCACAGCTACAAACAACAGAAAAGAGAAACCCATTCGATCTCGGTGGATCGAGCGGTCGAGTTGGCACCAAAGCGCTCCACAGGTCAGTTCACTACAGAGACGACGTGGCATCCCCACCAACAGTAAACCAGTTCGCCCGACGCGAGAGTATACCACGGCATGTGTAAATCTGATGCGCGAGCGATGACATCCCTCAAGCCCGTGGACTTTTTTACCTGGTAACCAACCACAAATCGAGCCATCATGCACCGTCCGAAGCGATCGATTCTCACAAAGCACGGCTTGAGCTCGATGATCGAACTGGTTGCCACCACAAGCATGATGGAATCGCGATCGTGTTCCCAAGTACACTAAACGCCCCATTGACATCCTGAGTCCGCACTGTAGATGTAGATTCTCCCTTCTTTCAGCATTGACCAGTCATTCGCGAGAGATGCATTTCTCGTCGGGGCGCCACATGCTCCTCTGGTCCTGCAGGAGTGGGCTTGCCAATGGCAAGAGCTTGGGGCAGTCTTGTTATGTTCATTTGTTCTCCCTCGTCGTCAAGTATGTGCCACCCGCTTCTGGTCGTATCCAAACCCACCTTTTTGCATCCGTTCGCCAATCTTGCTCATTTGCTTTTGCGATTACATCTCATGCCAAGTGCTGCAATAACCATCCAGTGCGCGCATTGACCCGTCCGAGGGAGGTAATCTATTCACAAGAAAATCCATTCGAGAGAGCTCTATGACTTTCTCTAATGGCGAAGAACCCATCACGAGAAACCACATGTAGGATAGTTGCGATGGATGGCATATCACAAGCCCCAGGCGATTGATCTTGCACTCGCGTGACCGATGAGACCGCATCAGGGCAAACTGGAAGCTGCTGCCGCCCTCGGGATACTTGCATTGGCCACACTGTTCGTCAAGAAGTCCATCCATGGAAACCCATGAAGCAACCAGCAAGACTTCCTCGATCGCACAAGCGTGTTCATATATCGCCGAGGTGCTACTGGACATCCATTCTCTTGCCGAGGAGTTTGTCGCCGCCTTATGCGTTCTCAAGTGCTGCAAAACAACCAGGAAGTGTTCGAACGCGTTCGTTCGGACGTTAATCAATCCGCGGGACGTGAGGGTCCAAATCGTCGACCGAATTGCCGCATCGAATGCACAAATACTCCATCCAATTCATGCCTGAAGCTATAATTCTCTTTGTCTGCCGATTGCGTTTCAGTCTGCTTATCGATGGGCCTTTTTACAGGCAACAGAGTCAACATGGACATCTGGATGATGAGCAATCAGTATACTGGATACTTGGAGTGCTCGTGCTCGTGTGGTGTTCCCATCTGCGCCGTCGAATCCATCGACTTCTGTCACGCAAGGCACAATCTGATCAGGTAGCAAGGTTCTTGACGTGCTTTGCGGGGAGCAGAGCGACCTTGGTGATTGTGCAGCAGAAAGAACCGAACCGATGCGCAGATTCGACTTGCATTGATCCCCACAAACGATCAGCTTCTTCGCCCACAACGCACTGAACCTCAAGAAAAGGAATTCGGGTCGTTGCTGCGATCACTTTCGCAACTTTTCATTCTCGACAGCAGAGAAAGCCGAGTGCGGTGTTGTTGGTGCCAGCACTGGGCACGAAAGACAGCTGATGCACGGTGATGACTTGATTGGGGTCCACGTTGGGGGGAGGGAGGGAGGGGGGGGGTAGCTTGTTGCACATTGGCACTCGTGTCCACTTGGAAGCAACAGCAGCGTTCCCAATGCTTCGTTGTGTAGGTCCCTTTCTGTAAGAGAAGAGCCACTCAACTGCGTGTGACCTGCTCCGTACATTATCACAAGTGATCGTACTGTATGCCAGCTCCAGGGTAGGCTGGGGCAGTGCTACACCCTGGAAGGCAAGCTCCCTAAAGCCAACGCGCTGTCAAACGTGAAAGGCGCTGCGTGACCACGGGAATGGACCAAGAACCCAATGACTCAATGGGTTACCTTCTTTGAGAATGCGAGCGATTCATGGAGCTCTTGTAGCGACAAGTTCAGGTCAATACAAGTGGATTCGCCTGCAGGATGGCTACCCACATATTGAATTGTCATCGCAAGGTGAGAATCCATCATCATAGAGCGAGGGGCTTCGTGTTGTTTTTGTGCCATTCACTCAGCAGCCTTTGATCACAATGCCGAAGCAACTTCCTTTCAGTGTGTTGAGGCTGTGCAGCACGTGGAGTGGCGCAACTGTCTACACAGCAATACCGAGGTGACAAAAGATCGTCGCAACAGCAGGGAATCACATAGCAGATCGTCGACGGGATCGTTTTGATCTCACAAGATTGCTCCCACATCTGGTCGACTCATGAGCAGTCTCATTCCTCTTTCCACCTCAAATCACGTGGCTCCGGTCGGAGGACGGTGGGTGACGTCAAATGATTGCGTTAGGATAAGCTTCAATGGGGTCAACTCGTTGCAAAAAAGACAAGTCGGTATATGAAACAGAACGGCTTCGCCACGTTTTCTGACGGTGGAAAGACCTGCTACGTCTCTTGAAGATCTAGTACCGAGGAAGAAGCCGTTGGAAATGGAGGCATCGCATCACGAAGAGCCCCCTGCACTTGGAGAGGTCGACAGGTTCCAGTAGCGTTTATAAAAGTTCCCAATTCCTGGTCGTATTCGATTGAGCTGATCAACCTTTCCATCCATCCAGCCAGTGATCAAAACCACCTCTGCAATGCACGAACCGTCCAGTTCAGCACCAAAGCGCCATCAATATTCACCCAAAAGTCACTCACCAGGAAAGAGTTGGTGGATACGGCGTAGCGCTGGGTATGCGCTCAAGAGCGTCACAAAGTAGATGTTGCCTTCGCGGAATTGCAGTTGATTGATCAGCGCATGGATGACAATGCATGCCTCCGAGCCCGTTGAGCAAACGGTGTCCAGTAGATACAGCTTGCAGCTGTTAGTTAGTGTCGGCGGCAAATGAAAGTGCACCTGGTTGCGATTCTCCATCGACGGGGGAGTCAGATTCCCACCAGCCACCGATGACTGATAGCACGCAAGGGACACATGCCCAGTGGGGATCATGGGCTCAACTTGTGATAGAGCTTGCAGCATAACGTTGCCACAGCGCTCCATTGACACTGCACAAACCCGGTCTTTCCGATAGAAAGTGACTCCTTCGCACTCGTCACCAAGCGAAGTGCGAAACTCTTTGCGCCGCTTGGGTAAAAACAGAATCGCTTCCTCGAAGAGAAGGCGCAAGATGCGGTCAGTCGCCAGTCGGTACTCTTCCACCTGCGTGGATTCATCGCGCAGCACCGCCTGCAGGATCTTGATAGAATCGCACTTGACGCCGACCTGATGGACATGCAGCTCGCGATCTTCAGTGTCGTATATGTACCCGTTGCGTCGGATATGCGAGTGAATTTCCGTGCGATGGCGCTGCTCCATCTGCTGCTGACGCTCGTCAAGTCTCTGGCGTTGATCCACCCGTGGATGCTGAACAGGTTGGTGGTGCTCTTCTTCATACTGTCCATCTCGTGTCGATAACGAACTCTGATGGTCCGATCGTCTGACGAAAGGGTTGGAATACGTTGATTCTCCCATTGGAGAAATGGAGCTGGAAGTGCTGGAACTGCTTGGTGTCGTTTCTGACGTCGTCGGCACCAATTTGGCCACCGAGGTGGCCGAGGGAGCAATCGTTGAGACTTCCGGTGCGGTGGTCGGAACCGACTCCTGTTGTTGTTGCGGTGGATGAGCCAATTGCTCATCTTTGATGATAGTCTTGTGTTTTGAGGTTCGCGCACGCTTGGGATGCTTTGCATCGGGGTCGCGGTCTGCACGAAACAGCACTTCCTGACGGTTCTTGTACAAGTTGCAGATGGCGGCGCGACTGACGCGGTACTCTTTGGCCAGCACCGACTGCTTCTCTCCTTTCTCGATGCGACTGAGGATGGTGCGACGGTCGCCTTCACTGAGATAGCGAGAGGTACGCTCGCGAGGATAAATAGGCTGGATCTGGGTCTTGTTCGAGTTGATGCCCAGACTAGGGCTGTTGGTCGGAGAGGACGACGTCGTGGTCGTCGGCGGGGCTTTGGTGGCACTGGTTTGCGCCTTGTTAATTGTCTGGGAAGTCTCGTGCTCGTCCCTGGGCGTCTCAAAGCCGTTCGACGGTCGTTTGTCCCGCTCTTCCTGTCCATGCTCCAGCGTCTGACGAAACACAACTGGCTGCGGCAATAGCCCGCGGTTCAAGCGCGGGCTGCGTCGGAAGCTGCTGTCGTTCGTATTGCCATTCCCGTTGCCATTGCCATCAACGTGCGAATGTGAATGCGGATGCTCCGTCCCGACGTGCCGCCGAGCGACGCTGGGCCGACGCTCCTCCTCGTCTTCTGTCTCCTCGTCTTGGTCCAGTTCTTCTCTAGTTCGACGTGGCAGTCGAGTCGTCGACGGCGACGAGTAGACACTGGGCCGCTGCTGGGAGGTCGACGAAGCAGCGGAGGGCGACGACGCGTCGTACGCTTGTGATGGCTGGAGCAGCACCGAGAGCCGCGGGAGTTGGCGCGGCATCGCTTGCTCTCTCTCTCTCTCTCTTTCGCTTCTGATCTGAGCCGCACTGAAGTGAGCTGTTGCCGCCGCTCGTGAGTGCTGAGTTGTCTTAACTTTTCTTGAGTTATGAGAAGACAAGGGTGCCAGCAACCCAAAGAAGGGAGGGACCCATGGGTCAGCGGGTGGGTCACTTCACAGGGGAGGGACAATGCGTTGGTGATATCCCCCCACTGAGAGCAGAAACTGGGAGGGGCGACACCTTTGGGAGTCTCTTGGTGTGAGCTGCAATGATCGGGAGGGTGCGATTGTACGGAGGAGACGCGCGCTCAGTGTTTGTTCGAAGTCACCCCAACGGCTCGCAAGCGTTGGCCAACGCGTCTGGTCTGGTCGGAGAGAGCATAGCAACTTGTCTCTGGCTGTGTTGAAGGCGTTGCAGACGTTGAGGCGAGCGGTTTCTCCTCTTCTTCGTCTGGTTCTTCTGGTTCCACCTGTTCGCTTGACACGAAAACAAACCATACTGACTGTAATAAATGCCACGTCCCCTTGCCCTCCCCCCAGATCAGCAACTTACAGTATGTACGTTTCGCTGTTCAGAACCTTTATGAAAGCATACAACCTCCAAAGTCGCATGGATCTCTCCTAACCGCAATGGTAACTGTTGCCATTGATGCTGTTCGCGCGACTATGATCAAATGGCACCAAGAACAGCAGGAGCAACTTGGTGCTTTCGCTGCACGCTGCGCTTGAGAAGCTTTGCACACGTTCACAACGCGCAGCTGTCTGTGTGACTGTTGGAGTTGAAGGAGTTGGTTGCTTCACTTGAAGCATCCGCCAACAGATTTGTGCCGAGAGCTGCTGAAATTCTTTTGGCCTCAATTGAACTGGATTCAGGTGGCGTGGTGGGACGGTGTACGGTACCACTTTGCCGTTCAGTAACCCTTGTGTAACTTGAATGAAACAGCTTTTTAGTGTTTCTTTCAAATCGGGCCAGCTCTAACTTTTAACCGTTATTGAACCCAACCACATAACACCCCTTTCCCATAATGGATGAAAGGAACAGCATGCCTGCAACAGGAGGCCAATTCACTCTTTGCCTTGTTTTCTTGGCTTCTTGTTTGCTCCATGCTCTTCGCTAGGAGACAACAACCTCAGCGGGGTCTCATGGCCGCGTAGATTGCGGAAACAACCAACTGGGCCAACTCAAGTACTTCAACAAAAGCTTGAGCCAACAGCTCGACTCGTCCAGTTGCTGTGACTGCAGGAGCCAAATCGGTTGGCTTCTTTCGAGGCTTGATTGGATTCGAAGGGTCCAGGTCGTCAGCTGATGTGAAAACACTGTTGATGTCCCTTTAGTTCCCTTTCAGTCTCGTCGATTCCGTCGATACACCCACGCGGTGCTTTGGACCGTCTGATTGGTGCATCCATCAGTGTTCTGGTGGTGGACCTGTGGGTGGAGGTAGTTGGCACAATACGAAGATGCGCCCATTCCTGGTGAAGTCTTGTCGGAAGTCCTTGTGATCTATCTGCAAAACTTGATGAAAAGACGAGTCTACCAGAACGACGTGGCACCACCAAAGCTTTGTGAGTGTTCTATGTGGGCCAATAGACGTAGAAATGACCGCTATGGACCCCGGAGTTTCTGGCCAAGTCGTTCGTTTGGAAGACCAGTACGCGATCCCACGGTACCTCTCATCTCTGTACGTCTCGGCCAGAAAGACCGGAGCTTTGTGATCGTTTCGGTGACCGATGAACGCTCACAGAGGGCAGGGTGACAAGCTCAACGTGCATTCACATCTGGACTTCCTCCACTCTTGCGAAGAGTTTGCTCAACGTGGCTCGTTTCTACCAAGTCGTGCAAGAGATTTCAGAGTCAGACCAGACCATGCCTGAAGGAACTGGTCGCAATCAGGGGCAAAAGCCTGATGCGATATCTGCGCATTTGTCGGCTCTGTGACTTGAAAGCCAGCTCTGTAACATCACCAACCAATCCGACAGCTTTGCGACCCGTCTGTTAAGGTGACCTCGATGGCTCAACTATTTATACAGCATGTGTCCGCACCCGTCGAATCCAACGGCTTCTGCGCCATTCAAACCCACAGTGATGCAGAGATGGAAATCGATCCGAACGCGACGAACAAGAACGATTGCTATAAGACTCGTGTGATTGTCGAACTGGTATGCTGTCATTGAACGTTGGGAAGGAGTCGGGCACCATCCTTGCTTGCTTGCTGTGGGAGATGCAGTGTCCTCGAAACGACAGCGAAACGTCGATCGAATGACTTGGGCATTCAAGCATCCTGCAGATGTGGGCAGCGAGAACTTGGGTCTGGTCAACGACAAGGTGAGCAGCGCCATCGACGTCCAGAGCTAGTCTAAAAGGAGCCAGCCGCCCCTAACGCTTCAATAGGCAAAGCTCACAGTTCTGCATGGTTCTGTTATGAACGAATCGCTGGATCTCGAAGGAAGGAAAACGAAAAGAGATCGCTTCTGCGTCAGTGATCAAAACGTTGGAAGATAGAGTTGTTTGACTGAACGTGCAAGCGCAATCGAACGGAGCTGGGTTCCTTGACAGCGTGCTCCTTGGCTCAATGTGTCGTCGTATCAGCAACGCTAAGCTTGTATCGTGAAGCCTTTCCGCTTGGGTGTTTCGCCGAAGGGGGGAGGGGGGGGAGAGCGTGCATTCTACATCTTGACCGCTGTCGTGCAGTCGGTACTGGAGTGTGATTGTTGGCACAACTTGTGGGCTTCCTTTGCTGTTGGTATGATTGTTTTGTATTTGCAGTGTAGTTTTGCTTCAAGCGTTGCTGAAGCGTGAGGTGTTGAGCAACAAGGTCATCGAGCACACGGCGTCATGGATATGGGCTTCCATCAAGCTGATGCTGACACTGGGACGCTCGTATAGCGATCTTCTCTATCATCTCGCCGTTCTGATGGTTTATTCGTCCACGACCAAGCCTTTCCATCGGTTTCTCGATCGCAGAACGAGATGACTTGTCTTTTCGCGGGGTTTGACTGCCAATCAGATCGATGTCCGGCACCTTGCAGTCGGATGAATTCTGTTCGGAGAACCAACATCGCATTGCAACGAGCTATGGGACTAGTGAAACGCTCTAAGTCACCAAGAGTCCGCTCTTGGCTAATGACGATTATCCTGATGCTGCCTTGTGAGTCAACGTTTGAGCTAAAAAGCTTCTGCCAACAGAATCACTCTGCGCTGTACTCGTGATCGACGTGTGCTTCTTGCGAGGAGTTAGTTGTCTCTTTGCTACTTGGGGTATTGTATGGAGTTGACAATTGGAAGCCGCTGGGTTGGTTGGTGTACCTTGCAGGACTGGAAGGGAACCGCAACAACTCACTGTGGTGCCCAACTGATTGAAGTACGTGACTCGAAGAATGCAAATGTACATGGCACGAACCACCAGCGTGAACTCTTTCCACATGGGTCAACAAGATTCCATCAGGAGCACCGCAATTGCTGAGACCGTTCTGCGATCCTTGGCCAGGGCACAACACGTCAAACCTGTTCACAACACGATCGGGCCCTTATCGATGACCGACAAACCATGGAGCTTGCCGTCGAGAGGTTGCTCATGGCGTTGGTGAGTTGTTGGTGAACGAGATGCACGTGGTCTTTTGTCGAATACCGCAACTATGACCCAGTATGGGCCGCACGAAGTGGAGATATCCGTGAACTACCTCGAGTCACTCGAATCGAGTGAGCGAACCGATGTGGTAGCAAGTCCACTTTTGAAATACTTGCAATACAAACCAGGTGTTCTGCAGTTTGAAGAACAAGAAGACCAGGCCTGACCCTGGATGGGGCAGGGAGTCCGTCCCATTCCACACGAATCTTTACTTGACGTGTTGCTGTATTTGCTGTGGATGTTCTTTACTATTGCTCTGTTCACTCTCTTCGTCCTGCCAAAGCAAGGAGAAGTTGGTTCAAACAAGAAATATGGTTAAAAGGATGCATCGCCCGTCAAGTTGGGTGAATCGAGATCTTGACAAAACCATCAAGTAGCCCATTCTCAACGCTTCAGGGCTCAGCCACCAAGTCAAACGCGGACGGGATGGAAGTGAGCGACCGCATGATCACCATGGCTTTCTTGTCAGTCACCGTTTTGTTGAATAACATGATGCTTGCGGCAAAGAATCACTCCCCATTGATTGGCCGACTGCATGAAGAGCCGGGAATGAACGATTATTCTCGATCGTCAAGAGCAGACATTGACACGGTACTTGGCGATTCGCTTGGTGAAAGACTGACGAGAATTCCAAAACCAGGATTGTAGGGGCTTGTTATTCCGGTCGTGTCTATCAAGGATTGCTATCGAGGAGCCTGCTCCACCAGAGAGAATTAGATTTGTGAAGCAGCCGACTTGTTTCTCTGCTCAAAGAGTACTCGTGAACAAATTGCATGGGGTCACCACAAGTGACCTCGCACCAAGGGCAGATTCCATCGTTTCGATATGCATACGTGATTGCTCGAATGGGCTGCTTTCTTGAGATGGAGCAATCGTGGATCAAGTGTGCAGTGGCATGAGACTCCAAGAACCAGGCTTTTGAAAGTTGTCTGGCCTGGCCAGAGAGCAAGTGATCGCCTCGCGACCCCTTCGGTTGAGTTGTGACGCGCTCACTCATTGTCATTTGGTGAAAGTGTTGCATCTTTGGGGTCATTCCGCCTGGAAATCCAAAAGGAACAATGCGATCCTTGTTGAAATGGCAGATGAGAAACCAAAAGCATCTCCTTCACGACTCTTTTGGCACAACAATGGTCAACGGCATCTCTAACGTGGTTTCAAGGCATCTCAAAGTGCCCTGTGATGCATATCCCAATGGCAACCTTTGGCATTGTCTTATTCAAGAGGGTGACCACAACACGTCGACAAACACCTCAACGATTTCACGAACTCGCCCAACTCGTTCGTCCAATCGACGTCTTGATCCACTTGTCACTCTAACTTGGGTTCTGTCGGTGCTGGGCGATGCTTCGAAGTCATTAATCGACTCGTGCAGGTGAACGACGAAGAAAGGAGGACGGCAAAAGGTCCTTTTCATCCACACCAGCCAACACATATGTGGGGTGTTCTTTGTCGACCGTAGAGTTCGAAGACCACCTGAGACATTGCTTTCAGGCACTTCGACCAACAAAGCAAAGAGGTGAGCATTTGACACCGTTGGCTGACGCTCAATTGAAAGAACATCAGCGCAATGACGCTGCCAAACTGCCAAGTTTAGCTACGATTTCGGTTGGCTGTGTGCATCTCGATGGTGATGTTGGTGGCATTTTTGTTCGCGAGAGCTGCTCAGAACCCTCGACAAAAGGAAGATCTGACGACGCCCATCGTCCTACCCACGAAGACGAGCTTCGAGAGTGGCGGTTGAGCAAATTGGTTCGTCTCAACGACGGATGCAGAGGACACTGCGTGATTCCGTGTGTTTTGATGTGTTCTGAGCACGTCGCTTCAGTTTCCAGCGACCTCTGACGAACGAACCGATCAGCCAAATGCTGCCCAATCTGTAGTCTTTGATTGCAGATTCGCAAACGTGTTTCACGGTGGACGAAATCTGCGTGCAGTGAAGACGACACTTAAACCAGAAGTGGACACCAACCGATGCAACTGCAGAACAGTAGTAAAGCATTTGCCAGAGTTCGACAGCAACGCAAGCAGCAAGCTCGGGAACTGCCTCCTGCTTCTTGAACAATAGGACGAGGCAGAGGTTCGTTACCAGTGCGAACTCCCACCATGGATACACCACACCGATCCCGACCATACGCGTGCTCGTTGCCGACACAGAACAGCAGCACCCCAAGTGGGCTGGTAGACTGCCGTAGCAAGAGCCACCAGCACCGTGTTGGCACTCGAGCGATCTGCAGAGGATCGTGACACGACGGATTTGTCCATTGGCTGTTGCTCAACCACACAACGAAAAATGTACATTCCAATTGACACAAAACGTCAAACCCCACTCTTGTGTGGTTGTCAAGTCGAGGTCCCTTCTAAAGTTCATCCTCAGGCTTCACGCGATGGTGGCGTCTGATTCTGAGTCCGGTTGTTATCGGGGGGGGGGGGGGGGGGGGGCTAGCTCGTATTTTAGCCAATCGCGTGCACTGGTGACCTTTCCGTGTAGTGGCTCAAGGGGAAGTCAAAGGAAAGTAGGTGGAGAGAATGGAGCCAAAGCCGCCGAGTGCGAGCGACGCCAAAAGCAACGGAAGCGACGACAAGGCGTTTGAAAAGACGGCGGCCAAAGCCATCGGCGCGGACAAAGAGAAGGGAGATGAGCTGCATGCCGCCGCCTCGCTCGTGGCCGAAGCCAAGCTGGATCTCGAGGTCGAACATGAGTGGAAGCAACGACAGACCGACACTGCGCCGCACATTTCCATCTCCAAAGACCCCAAGCTACGACGGATCTGCGCGGGGCTCGTCATGTCAGTGACTTCTCTGTCCCTTTTTACTGAGTGACTGACTCGTGTGTCCTCGCGATCTGATCGGAGATGACACATGACCGTACAGCAACCAGATGAACATGCGATGCGCCGACACTGGTCGACTGATGTGGCAAACCGACGAGTGGAGCGACGATGTGTACGAAAAGGAGCAGGAAGGTGCGGTGACCCAGTTGCAGCTTTGGATCCGCAGACTTTCGCTCAGCTTGCCTTGGTTGTGCGCAGCCCACATCCCTGCAGCTATTCTGAAGTGCACGGCGGTCTCTCGCGAACTCAACTTCACGTCCAAAGAAGAAATCCACAACTTTCGTCTGGAGCAGCGGGTGTTTTTGCAGGGCAGCTGCATCGAAGGTGCCGCCACGTTGCTTCCTCTCTTGCTCTCTAAGTTTTTGTGGTTGGATGCTGATGCTTCTTGGTGTCCGTGACGGGACCGGTTGATGCATGCTAGAATGGCTCTTCACGTTTGGGTATGTAATCCCTGGTTCCACCAACACGTGGCAGCAAACGATAGAAGCTGCAAGTCCAGATCAGATGCTGGATCCCGAACTCATCAGGTGCGTAGTGGGCGTGGATGTGATTACTTGGCAAGCTTATGAGTTGCCCAGATCTGATCTGATCCGAATTGACCGGACCCCTCCGTGGTGGACTGTAGCGGTCACATCACCATGGAGACTGCATTCTACGACGGTGATCAACTGATTGCCAAGACAGTCTACAGAATATTCTACGAATAGTCGATCGAGTCGCGTTGGGTTTTGCACCCGGCGCAAGAAACAAGAGCCTGGTGGTCAATTTGTTTGTCCGCTGATCTCTTGGTCTCGTGGGTTCGTCTGTCTGAAGGGCTCCTTCCATCCAACTACTCGAGTTCTTCAATGAGCTGGCTTGTCAGTGACATACTCGCCAAGTTCAATGCTGGAATCTCGACTTCGGTGATGTCTTCATCACGGACGACGAACAGTACTTCGTTGCCATTGCCATCCTCACAACCATCATAACCTGCTAGTCTTGTGGTTTTTTGGGGGACTCCTTCTTCTTCTTCTTCTGGGCGACGATGGGTTTTTCGGATGATCGAAAGCTTGTCTGCACTTATCAGTGCTGGACGATCTCTCGAGACCCCGTCCATGCCCACAGTGGCCTCGTGGACTCGCCGTGAGATCTCTAAAGAAGCCTCCGCAGCTGCTATCCGTCTGCTGGATGAGCTGAAATCATCTGCACTGGGTGCATTATGATATTGCTGTTGTCTCTCCTGAATGAGAAACCGCTTCAGTCGAGGAGACAAAAAGGCCAATTTCTGTCGAGTACTCGTGCAATATCCCGGTGTGCTGGCTCTTGCCGTCAGTGGTCTCTTGGCCGATATCTCGTCGAGTTTTTCTTTCAATGCATGGCGCACTGCGAGTCTGGAAGCCAGTGGACGTTGGTGCCACTTGATCCGGGCTGCCGTTGGCGGAGCGCAGTCCGGTGGCGTTACAAGACGCTTTCGCTCGCGTCCTGCGCACAAATGTTGAGACTGAAGCTCTTCGACGGAAGAAGGATTCCCTACAGGTTCTGGTTCTCTCTCTTCGTCGACTTCTGTGAGCTTTTGTCTGCTGCCTCGAGGCGAACGAGGGTTTGGGATGGTGGTTCTGCGCATCATGCTGCTGAGCCGCGATGCCAGGCGACGCTGGGCTTCGTCGATCTGCATGGAAGACAACTGTCCGCAAGGCTCCGCACGGTAATGAGCTCACTCATCAGTGACCGAAGTCAGGCATTCCTTTCGCTTTCAACGAACCTTTTTATGGATCTCCGCGAGATTGGGCCGCCGCGCCTCCAAGACACTCACGACAAACGTGTGGGCACTGCCGCATCGAACCTGAGTAGCTCCTGTGCCAGCCAGTGAGTACACGATCGTCGGAAACTCGGCACTTTTGTCATCGCAGAGCCCCAGCTTTGAGCAGAAAACCATCAGCAGCCAACTAGTGAACGAGTACTAGGACTACCACCGACCTGGCCCTCTTCGCCGAATCCCCAGGCATAGATCGTTCCATCCTCGCACAGCGCCATGGAGTGCCACTCGCCCAGCGCCAATTGCGTCACGCCTTTCTTATTGAGCAGCCGAATCTGACAGGGCGCCTTGCGATCCTTGAACTCGCCGTTGCCTAACTGACCGTACCGGCCACTTCCCCACATGTACACTTCGCTCGCAGCCGTGACGACTCCGCTATGCGCACCGCCACAAGCGATGTGCACCACATTCAGGTGCTCCAGCGACTTCACCGCTCGAGGCTGGCTGTAAGACTCCATGTCCCCATGGCCCAGACGTCCCTCATCACCAGTACCCCATGAGAAAACCGAGCTTCCACATCGTGCCAGCGCGTGGTACACACCAGTCGCCAATTCCACTTGCGGCGTTCCAGGATACAAATGTGACGAGAACTGGCGAAAGAATGGCACCCTTTCGAACGTTGAACGGTCCTGGTGGTCCCCGACGCCCAGTTGCCCAGCAATGTTGCTGCCGGTTGCAAGCACAAAGTTGTCTGGAGGTACCAGAAACGAATGGTTGCCACCGCACACCACCTGGCGCACGGCTGTGAGTCGTTCAATGCGCGTTGGGGTGTTGATACCTTTTGATCGAAAGCCGAGTCCGAGTTGGCCGCTCGAGTTGTCGCCCCAGGCGAAGACCTTGCTGTCCATGGTCACACACAAGGTGTGATTGCTTCCACATGCCACACTGAGCACTGTCATCGTGCTCAGACTGGCAACCTTAAGTGGGACGCGCGAGTACTCGATCACTTTGCCGTCTCCTTGGCCCAATTGACCGACGACATTGCTGCCAAAGACATAGAGACACGAGAAGACATCGATGATCGCCGAATGGGCTTTACCACACGCCACTTGGATCGGATGCAGCCATTTGTGCATGAAGGGTGTTGGTGTCTCGGCATTCTGCTCGTCTTTGGTGCCAAGTCGTCCCGAGAGTCCACAGCCAAACGAGAAGAGGAACGTTGCTTCCCGCGGCAGAATGGACACAAAAACTGACGGGATGACGGTGGTCGCGTTGAAGCGCGGATCGAGATTCTCGTAGACTTTGTGGTGGATCTGCACCGTTCGTAGCACAGAGCTGGCGTCGCACGCGATGCGCACTTCGCGCGGAAAGCCAAAATCACTTTCGGTGAACATGAGTTGACATGGGTCGGTTGTGATGCCGCACTTGTTGAGGATCACGCAGACGTGGATCGTAATGCATTTGCCCTGGAGACAGCCAATGCAACAAGTCAGAACGGAATCCCTTTGCAATAGCAATGGGGGGTCTTTTGCAGCTTACAATCGATGGCGGTCGAATCAGTTTGACGTAGTAGCTCACATCGCCTCCTTGTCGAACGCGCACGTAGCGAGGATACACTCGAACGAGCGATTTGGCCTTGTGACGGGACCTTTTGGTCGTGAACACGACGTTGGTGGTCTCTGTATGTTCGGACGTCGGGTCCATTGATCGTCTTCTGCGCTTTCCACAGCCAGGAGGACAGGATCTCTAGATCCTTGGCAGCTCGGAGCGTCCAACCGCGAGCCAACAAGTCATTTGGCAGTAGCTCCCAACTTTTTTCTTTCCGTTTCTCAAGCACCGCCGTCTTTAATAATAGACAACGCCCGCTGTCTTGCCGCCCACCAAATCGACAACAGGCCACAAGCGACAAGAGCTTCGTTCACACGCGTTCGCACTTGCATGAGCCATTTGCCATTGGCAATGGCTGTGGGGTTACTTGGTACAAAGCTAAATAAATAACGACTATGCTGTCGTGCTCTCTTGCTGCTCCGGACGATGAGAGAAAACAACCAGCTCTTGACGAGTCAACGTGCCTAGCAGACCGCTACTCGCGCACTTCCATTCGCCACCGCCAGGGATCGCATGATGCATATCCAGCACGCTTCCGCTTCCAAGTTTGCCATTGAGGCGGTCTGTCACTGTAGCACTGCTTTTGGTCGAGTCCCACAAACAAATCTGCTTCGTGTCCTCGTCGCCTGATGCCACAACCACGGAATCGTCCGTTGGACCACTCCAGATTACAGAACGACACAATGCCGACGGTGTACGATGACCGCAAAACGTCCACTTTTTCTCTAGAAAGCTGCTCTCGCCACTGTCAGAGTGGTTGGCATTCTGCAATTCCCATACTGCATGATCGGCGGTGAGCCCAGTCAGAGTACGTGAAGAAAACAGCAGAGTGCTTGGACGCGATTGACAGCTGGTCATGCTGGCGCAATTTCGAAGCTCTTGAGAAAAACAAGGAGTCATCTCTGTATCTGCTTGCGCCGTTGTGGTGTGCTGATCAACATCTCTGTCTGCATTGGTCGAACCATTGAGTTCCCAGACAGCGACCTCTCCAAACGTGGCACCAATGATTAGCTCCCGAGTTCGGGCAGTCGTCATCACTTGTATCGAATGCACCGGCTGGCCAGTGCGCGACGCAAAGGAGCGAACTGGCTTGCTGACTGCTGACTCGGCGCCGCTCGCAAAGCGAAGATCATACTGCATGATGCGACCATCGTTCAGTCCGCACAAAACCTAAGGCACAGATGAAAAGCTGGTAAGATCAAGACAAGATATAGTACAACTCACACAGCATTCTTACGGTGAAAGGATCAAGTGCGCCAAAGGCACATGACCAGCCAGGACGTGCAAGAGAGTACTTCGCGACAACGCTCTGAGAGTTGAGGTCTGACACCAGCAATTGCGAGTCCAAAGCCGTCGTAAGCACAAGATTCTCCTGTTCATCGATTCTCAAGTCGCGGATGGCCGAACGGTGGCACGGGATCTGCACCGCATGCGCTGGGTCGAGGGCACTCACTTTGAGGACGCCAAAGCTCGAACTGGTGCCGATTATGCCACCACCAAACGATTCTCCGACGCAGATCAAATCGCACGAGTTGGAGATGTCAAAGACTCGTGACTCCTTCAGTCGGAGACGAAACTGGGGCTTGAACACGCCACTGCTCGTGATGATCACTGGCTTGTTCTTCTTACTAGTGGCACCATTGCAGACCATGTTACTGGACCTCTGGGACCATTGCGGCCGTTGGCTCATCGCTGCACTGTCGAGTTGCTGAAATTGGCGCTCCAGATCGAGACAACGCTGTTTCCATTTGCTGACTTGCTGCTCTTTCTCGGTCTGTGCCATCGTCAGCTGCAGGTTGACGCGCGAAAGCTCCGTCTCCAACTGTCACCCAACCCGATCGTCAGTCAACAGGTCAGCCACTGATTTGCCTTGGACAGCCATGAACTTACTTGGATGCGTCGACTCTTTTCTTCTTCGTACTTGCAACGCAGGTCCTGCACCGCGGAGTTGTCGACAACGGCTACGTGATCGCTGAACACCAAGCGGATGTCTTTGTTGCGCACGGCCACGTTGCAGTTGGGACAGCTCTTGCGCTCTTTGATCCACCGCTGGATGCATTTGTTGCCGAACAGGTGGCCACACTTGAGCACAGCGACGCGGTGGCGGCCCTGCATGGTGCACGGGTCGAAGCAGATGGAGCAGTCGGTTGGCTGGGGTCGAAACTCGACGCGGGCGGGACGGTCGTCGCTCTGGCGAAGCCGCTTGCGCTTTCTGGTGGGAGGCGGCGGGTCACTCTGCAGCTCTTCGTCACTTTCCTCTTCTTGCAGTAAGTTGATCACCGGAGGAATCACGACGGCCACCTCTTCTTCTTCATCTTCCTCTTCTTGTTCCAAATCTGCATTAGCGTCGAACTCAGATGCCATCGCCACCTAAACTGCACGATAGTGATTGGGCTAAACAACAAGCCAAATCGGTTATTTACGAAAAACACACAGAACCCTGGATTCTATTTCAGCCACAACCCAACCCATTCCAAGACTGACCAACCAATGGCACTTCCTTGTGTCTTCTAATGTACCACTACTGTTCATGAAAAACTCGTTCCAGCTTCTCTAATTGTTGGGCTCGCGCGACTTCGGCGCGTGTGTTGCTGCCTACAAGCCAGTTGGTGAGCAATGCCACAACCAAATACACGACGCAAAGAGGAGACAAAAGGGCCGCTAGCTCTCCACTGGCCACGGCGATCGCCACGTGAGCGATTGTGAGCAGCACACTGACGGTCCAAAACAAGGCAGCGCCAGTCTGCAAGTACTGACTCATGGTCAGCAGACTACCGATGGAGCCTAGTCGCAGCGAGACAGCAAGAAGCGAAACAGTTGGAACGGTGAACAATGCGAGGAGTTCGTACGCTGCGAGCACAAACGCTGCAAACGCCACCCGCGTCTTCCACATCAAGTTGAAAGCGTCAACGGCACTCTTGGAGGCCGCCAAATGCTCTAACGACGAACCACACTCAGTCTCAGCAACAAATCCATGGAACGCGGCCGAGCAAAAAATGCAACATACTGTACCTTGGAGCGAGTGCGTGCGGTGCTTACCAGTCTCCGCATCGAAAGAATCGCCGGCCGAGATGCCGGCCATGCGGCGTTGACGGCTTCGAAGGCCCATGTTGGTTGGCCGAGAAGCAACAACTGTAGTCCCTGTCCCATATCTGATGTGGTCCACCTGACAAAAACGGTATGCACCAGTTCGAACCGGTCCTCTTCTGGAAATTTCTGCTGGTCATATCCTTTGAGTGACTGAGGTGTTGCCACGTCAATCATTATGGGCGGGTACTGCTCATGGCGGTCAGAGACCAAAATGACCCGATCGGTGCGGATCGATGAAAGCCAACGAGCTAGTTCCAACGACGGAAAAGCCACACGGAGGATCTTCCGATGGCCTCGAGTTCTTTTTCTGGCTGCGCTGATGGTGCTGCTGACGCTGGCTACGCCTGTTCACAGCTTCAACGCGGACAAAGACTATTACAAGATCCTGGGGGTGAAGAAGAGCTTCTCGGATCGCGAACTCAAGAAAGCATATCGCACGCTGGCGCTGCAGTACCATCCGGACAAAGTGGATGACCCCAAGGAAAAAGAAAAGGCCAAAGAGAAGTTTGTGGATGTGGCGGAAGCTTACGAAGTGCTGTCTGACCCAAAGAAGAAAGATGAGTACGATCAGGCACGAGAGTTTGGCGGAGGTCATAGTGGCGGAGGACCTCAGGGCGCGCGTGGTGGTGGGCCCGGAGGACCGTTTGGAGGATTCCACTCGGCTCCGTTTGGTTCTGGAGGTGGCCCACAGTTTGATGCGTTCAAGATGTTTGAACAGTTCTTTGGTGGAGGTTTTGGCCAGGCACGTCGTGGCGGGGGCACCAGACACGGAGGTCCGCACACAGAATTTCGCTTCAATGGAATGGACGGCTTTGGTGGTGCTAGTGGTGGGGCTCCCAATCCACCACAGCAGCTGTACGCGAAGAACTCAGAGGTGAAGCGACTGAACTCGAAGCGCTTCCCAACCCAAAAGGCATCGCACGAGTGGTTGGTGCAGTTTTACAGCACGCGTGATGAGAAAAGCATCAAGTTCAAGAGCCACATGGAGAGTATCGCACGAGATCTCAAGGGAAAAGTGAAAGTTGGCGCTGTCAACTGTGACAAGAGCACGAAACTGTGTCAACAAGTACTTGGCCAGAGGGTGCACCACGGATGGCCCCAGTTTGCTTACATTTGGCAGAAGCAGACTGCGTTTTACGACGGCGATGAGCTGGATGAGTACCTGGTGTACAACTTTGCGATTGAGAAGCACATCGCGCGACTCAAGAAGATGCGCGAAAGCGGAGACATTGAGAAACTAGATGCTAGTAACCAGGCGAAACTGTGCAATCTGGGACCGGAGGCCTCCGCACCCAGTTCCGTGTGCGGAGTGTTTGTGCTATCGAGCGATCCATCCAAGCAAAAGAAAGAGCTGGGGATCGCGCGCCAGTTGGCTCTTCGCTTCCGCAACTTCCGGTTCGCTTTTGTGGATGTCAAGACGCAGGCGAAGGTGCTGAAAAAGTTGCGTGTCAGCTCGACAGCCCCACATCTGATGATTCTGAAGACGCGCAAAGGCCAAGTACGCATCGCGCAGGCCACCTCGTCCGATTTCTCGAAGGAGGCATTGGCAAACACGGTGGAACGCGCCATCGGCGGAGACCTGGAGATGGCACGCGTAGAATTCGTGCTGAGTTTTCGTTGACTAGGAGACTTCGTTGTGGATAGATAAAATGTCGCCGTAATTTAACAACTATCTGATATCTGATCTCCAATCATAACAAACGCTAGGGTTGTCGGTCTGTGAATCTACGATATCCATACAGTACAGTTTCGCGACAAAATAGGTACCAATCCCATCTCCTCCAGTGATGCAGCCGTTGGGTACGTTGCGCATGCGCACCGTAAGAGTCAAGCCAGTCAGACAACAGCATTTTCGCCTCTCTGGAGAGCGCGAGAGTGAGGCTTCAGCTGCCCAACCAGAGAGAGAAAAACGCACCCAACCGCGCCATCTTGAGCTCGTTGTTTGTGTTTCTCGCTCCAATCGACACACACAGCTCCGCGACCCAGTGATCCAGTGACTCAGTATCTTGGGCTCAGTGCTTTGCGCCTGATTTCTCTCGTGTGACCCTTTTAGCTCGGCTTTCGTTGGCGATGGTGTGCATTCTGACGGACTGCGAAGTGCGCAGTGAGCTCCAGCGCTTTCTCACGTGCTTTGTGGGCGTCTATGTGTACCATTTCTTCTGGGATCGCATGTTCATCACGCCCATGGCTCGCCATCTGCAACGTCGCAATGTGCTCAAGCCCGACAAAGTCGACAAGTGGCGCGAATCGCTCTGGAAAAATGTCGCGGTTGGCACTTTCTTCATCATGGGTCTGTACGTCGCTGGTAGTGAGTACTGGTTCATGAACCGCACGGGGTACTTTGTAGAGTGGCCATGGAGCCCGCCAGAGGCGTTGCGCTGGTACTATTTGTCGTACCTATCCTTTTGGCTGCAGAGCATCGACTTTCTGCTCAACATCACCAACGACCACTACAAAGTGAGCCGCAAGGACAACAAGGAGATGTTGGTGCACCACATCGCGACCATCTCGCTCATGGTGTTCTCCTACATGTATGACCTCACACGTTTGGGCGTGTGTGTGCTGCTCATTCATGACCCCAACGACATTCTGCTGGAGTCAGGTGCGACCAAGTGCTTTGACGTCTCGTGACACTGACTGCTAGAGTAAAAGAACTCACATCTCTTCATGGCTTTTTGTTTGTGTCTTGCAGCCAAGATGTTCCTGTACGTCGACTGGCACCAAATGGCCAACATCATGTTCGGCATCTTCGCCGTGGCGTGGTACATCATCCGCTTGGGTGTGTACTTGTACTACATCATTGTTCCAGCGTTCATCTATGGCTACGAGCAGATCGTCAAGGGCATCATCGAAGCCGGCGGCTATGCAGGTCTCACGCCACGCACGTGGGTTGCGTTGTGGCTCATCTTCACCAATTTCCTCGTGCTGCTTTGGCTCCTCCACGTGTACTGGGGCTACCTCATCGGCCGCATGGTTATCAAGTCTCTGCAAGAAGGCAGCGTGGACAAAGACATTCGCAGTGACTCGGAAGGAGAAGAAGACGAGGAAGAACAAGAACCCAGCGGCGTGGAGAATGAGGCGGATGAGCACCTTACGAACGGCAAGCTCAAAAGAAGACGTGCACCGAAGGCTGAGTAAAGGCAGTGCGTTTTGTCGTTTTGGCGTTTGGGCATTTTGGTCCCTTGGCCCTTAGAAGCAAGCAATCCATCAACTCTGTATGTCGGGTTCTTTTGGTTATGCTGTCTTGTATTACCACTCTCCTACTTTACCAAGTCCATAAGAATAATCATCAAGATTGGCCCACACGATCCTCACTCGCTTTCGCTTTCTTGTTGGGTCTCTAAATAGGCTGGCAATCGCAAGTTGCTCGCAATGTTGGCTATCTCTCTCTGTTTGTGGATGTACACGATCTTCTGGTAGAACGCGCGACTCATGACGCTCTGTCCTACAAAAACGATCAGGCGCAGCCACAGCGTGGGCTGATAAATATAAAAGAACTTGAGATTGCGGTGGTATTTGACGGAAAACGTGTCAAAGAACCGCCGCAGCCACTCAGCTTGCGGCTGGTTCTCACTGGTCACTCCACTGTGGATGTAAAGCACCTGGTCATGCCGCAGCGCGTTAGAGCCGACGAGTCCACCAAGTGACTGAAACAAGACTGAACTCACACTGTACTCCTTGTCAACCACCACATCCATCGTCGAAACAATATACATCAGCACTCGATCAAGATCCAGTTCAGCGACCGGCACGAGATTCCCAACGTAGACAAACACTGGGGATCCCGAGTGATCTACTCCGCCACAATAGAAGAAGTTCATCTTCTCCAAGTCATCAAAGCTCTGAGAGGGCATAGTATTCCAGTTAGTAAGTACATCCAACAGCGGTGCTCACAGTATCAAAAACCACCTGACACTTCGCCTTGGCCAGCACCGTCTCGTAAGTTTTGGTGATGTGCTGGTGTTGAGATGCACCCGCCGAGCGAGCGGAGGCTTTGCGTTCTCGCTCTGCTTGTGCACGCCGGATCCTCTCAAGTCGCTCGATGTCCGGGTTCGCAGACATCTCAAAGAACTCTTCCATCGAAGTTTCTGCGTAAGATGAACAGCCAAGTTGAGCTGATCAGCAGTCGCTTCGCGATACAATGTCTTTCGATACCTTCACTGTCCGTCGCCTCGACAGCGTGCTGACTGGATTGAAGCTCGCTGACAAAGTCGGCAATTCGGATCTTGCGCTCTTCGATGATGGGCTCTCCAAACTCGTCACCCAGGTCGTGGGGCAGCCGACATACTGAGTCTTGTTGCTCCAACTCGTTACGTGGAAAATACAGCGGCAGGATGCGATCGTAAATCATTTGGTCTTCGAGACAATCCACACAGAAGATGACGAGCTCAAAGTCTTGCACGAAATGCTCGAGAAAGCGTCGCACCGTTCCTGCCATAAGATAAGAGTTATCAAACGATGCAATGCAGTGAACAGATCAGCAGAATACTTGCACATACGGCAGGCAATGTGAGCCGCTTCTTCTCTGGGGTATCCTTTTTTGCGGGTGTAAATACAGCTGACGGCCACCACGGGAAGTTGTTCCTCTTTCGCCACGCTCAGGACATTGCGATAGCACATGTGAAGGGCGTTTTCTGCCGCATTGTGGTACTTGGGGTTATATTTCGGTCCGACTGTGTGGATGATGCGTCGCGCAGGTAGTCGACAGCCACGTGTGCTGATGGCTTCACCAGTGCGACAGCCATTTACAGCATCCAGCTCCACATAGATCTCGTTGCCAGCGGCATCCAGGATCTTGCGACAGATGCCCGTTGTATCTCGAAGAGACTCGTTGGTGGAGTTCACGATGGCGTCGACCTGCAACTGCCAGATCGGTCCGTTCCACAACGCCACGCGGCGGTTGATGGACTGGTCAGCGACAAACGGGGTGGCCAGCTGAGGATTGCCACGATTGTCCGATCTCCTCTTCACATCTTTCGCAGAACTCCTGGAGGCATCGCCGTGATCTTTCGAACGGTCTTCGCGCTGGTTGTCACTCGGTATGCTGGCGTCGAGTTCACGTGGCTGCAGCGTCTCGTGCCATCGCGTGAGCGTTGATGCGTTGATGCTCTTCATGTCGAAGAAGAAGATATCGAACTGGACATGCCATGAACCGAACCGGAGGGAAATCGAACCGAACCGCTCGAACCCCAACGCGTGGATAGCAACAAGTACTGCAAGTGGGCCAGGTCGAGCGGTTTCCGGACTCATGATGGGTTTGACCCGACCTCGATATGCCAGGTCGCATTGATAACCGCAATGCATTGTTCGCAAATCGATAATCGTACTGGACAAACTCACCGGATTTAGTTGATGCAACTTGCAGCAGCGTTTCTGGATGGTCGTTGGTCCTTCGAGAGGATGTCATGAAAGAGATGGGCAACTGCGGTCGACTCGGGTCGGGTCAGGTCTGGATTGCTCAGATAGAGCTTTGACACCAATTCATTTGTGTGTGTACATATTGAGACTGGTACAATGTACCAGTCCCTGTGTTGACCTTGCTTTGTGCAATGGTACTGTAGCTCCCCGCTAAAGTCCCTGTCTTTCATCCTGTTCAGGTGGAGTCCCCGACGGCAGGAAGGAAGGAAGCGAAGGCGGAGGCAGCGGAAGAAACGCGAACGAGCGAGGCGAAGAGGAGACGCAGACGGCACGCAGCGCAGAAACTGACAGCCATCGGAGTCAACAGCAGAGAAATCGACACCTGGGACATCCGGATGAGTGCAAACAGCCAGAAGTCGGCGCCCTCAGCCACTGCCAGTGCTAATTCGGCCACGACCACCCTGACGACCACGGCGGCAGCCACTTCGAGCTCCTCGAAGCAGTTCTGGTCCCCATCGGAAGTCGCGGAGCTCACGGCCGCCGCAGTGGCAGCTCTTCCAACTTCCATCTCGCAGGCGGCCAACATCACCATCAACGCCACCAAAAAGAACCTGCGCAACGACAATGGCGACATTCTGCATCACCATCAGACGACCCATCGAGGCAACACGGCGACGCTTGTCACTTCCACGACCACCACCATCCATCACCATCACGGAGCCTCCAAGCCAACCACCACGACCACTACAACCACCACCACTTCGCTGCAACCCCAGCAGTTCTCGCTCCACACCCACAATGGCACTGGTGGAAGTAGCACCGCAGGACACTCATTTTCGCATTCGGGTCGCCATCACCATCATCATCACCCTCTGGCCCATGGCCCGGTTGGCAGTGCTATGGGGACGAATGGCAGTCTGATCGAAGGCATTGGCAACACTGGACCACATCGCAATTTGACGGCGTCGCCTACGTTTCAGCTCGATTTGAACAAAATCGATCTAGGGCTCAACTCAGAGGATGCCGACGTGCAACTAGAAGCTGCCAAGAAGCTGCGGGTGCTGCTCTCATCCGAACGTGACTTGCTGATTCGACAGGTAGAGTTGGGCGGAAACGACCATCCACCCCGATGGGACCAGCATTGACTTAGGAGGCTGACAATTGGATTTGCAGATGCTGGAGAAGAACTGGACGCCGCGCCTGATCAAGTGGTTGCGTCTGCGTGATCGACCAACGCTCCAGGTTGAAGCGTTGTGGGCCCTCACTAACATCGCCGCCGGAGCGACAGACAATACGTCCGTGCTGTTGCAGAATGGTGTCATCCCGACGTTAGTGTCGCTCTTGGATTCATCCAACGAAGAGGTAGATTCACTCAACGCAAAGAGTGACATAAGAAAATGTGGGACTCACTCGTGATATCCTCCTCGCTCATCTCCAGGTTCTGGAGCAGTCTGTCTGGGTTCTGGGTAATCTGGCAGGTGAAGGGTCGGCCACGCGCGACCTGGTGCTCAATGCCGGTGCGTTGGTTCCCCTCGTGAACAACCTGAAGAAAACATCGTGGGATCGATTGTCGCTTTTGCGGATTTTGACGTGGACGCTCAGTAACTTGTGTGACGGCCAGCCTCGACCAGTGTTTGACATCAATATCATCCTGCCATATCTTGCCAAGGTGGGTACATTCCCTGGGATGTTGGTCGAGGATTTTCACAGACTGACGGACCGAATGGTGCGCACAGATGCTGACAAGCACCGACACGGAGATTCTGAGTCATGTCTGTTGGGCATTCTCTCATTTGTGTGACGGGCCCAGTACCCATATTCAGGCCGTTGTGGATTCAGATGTGTGCTATCGTCTTGTTGATTTGCTCGGACACTCATCATGGCGAGTGACAAAACCTGCACTTCGAGCCATTGGAAATATCGTTTGTGCTGAAGACGACCACGATTACACGCAGCATATCATTGAGTGTGGCGCCGTGCCATCGCTTCGCCGTCTCATTGCTCATTCGAACCGAGAGATTCAGAAGGAAGCTTGCTGGACATTGTCCAACATCGCTGCTGGTACAGTGGATCAGATCCAGTGCGTTCTTGACTCTGGGTGCATTCCGAAACTTATGACTTTGGCTTCTTCTGACACAACGGATGCCGAAGTCAAGAGTGAAGCGTGCTGGGTGGTACTGAACGCAACGTCCTGTGGTTCGGATAGCCAGATCGAGTACCTCGTCAATGAGGGTTGCATTCAGATCTTAGGGAACTTGTTAGAAGAAACCAGTATGGTGATGATGGCGCTGGAGGGTCTGGAACGTATCCTTCAAGTGGGGGAGCTGGAAGCTAAACGCACAGACTCGCCAAATCCGTACGCAAGTCTGATGGCCTCCGCCAACATCGAGACCCTGGTGTCGCACAAGAGTGCCACCGTGGCAAAGCGAGCATCTCGCATTTGGCAACAGCACTTTGTGACTTGTGCGATCTGTCTCGGCGCATTCTCCAAGCACTCGAACGACACTTTTTTCTGTGACGAGTGCAAATGCAACGTGTGCAAGAACTGTGACTGTACGGTGTTCCATTTGAAGTATCAGGTAGGGATCTCGTGTCAGTGGCGAATGAAGCGCGGGGTGTTTGACGGTCTGACTGTGTTGTTGTTCAGGAGAGTCTGTGGATGGAGGAAACGGAAAAAGAGACGAGCGAGAAGCAGGCGAAGCAGGCCTCGAAGCGGTCCAAACGACAGAAGAAGCGACAACGCACAAAGGAGCGTAAAGCAGCCATGAAACAGCAGCAGAAGAGCGGTGACAATGGCAGCTCCGGTACAAAGAGTGGGTCTAATCAGTCCAAACCGGTTGCCAACGCGTCGCAAAGTGACTCGTCGGAAGGAGAGAACGAACCCGGGAGCAAGTTGTCTGGCACCAGCAAAAACCAGAGACAACGTCAACGGCGGAGCCACTCGCAGAGCCAGAAAGAGCAGTCGGATTCGGAGGAAGAAGAAGAGGAGGAGGAAGAAGAGGAAGAAGACGACAGCCAGAACAAGAAACCAACAAAAGGTGAGTATGCGATGGCTAATGGAGGATTGTCTAGTGGTCTAACAGTACAATGATGTACGGAGTAGACAGCAACAAGAGTGGCGAAGCGCTGGACGAGATGGTGGATGCCAATGACGAGTTGGTATCGTACTTGCTGGAGACAGGCTCGATCATGGCGTTGGCGGAGCGACTGGATCTGGAGGATGATAGCGTTTGGACCGTCGCGGAAAAAGATAGAACTGCCATTCACGCGTGAGAAGCTGAGCGCACGGTACGCTAGGAAAGAAGAAGAGGAGGAGAAGGAGGAGGAAAATGTAAGCAAGTAAGCCGACTTCACTGCTTTTGTTGGTTGCGTGTTGGGGTGGGGCCTGGTCCCATACCTGCTTGCCCCCATTCTTGTTTTCGCACTTAATCGAATCCATCATTTGATCATCATCGGTCTTAGATTGACACGCCAGCAACTCCAGAATGGCAAAGTACCAGATCCGCAGTCAACTGCTGGGCCACGAGGGCGCCGTAAGAGTCCACGCCGCTTAGCGAGAGATCTGTTCAGCCATCCGCTTTGCTCACCGCTTTGTCTCCTTGTGATTCGATCGTGGTGTTTTTGGGTGGTTGCGTAGATTCGCTCGCTTTGTGTACCTCAAGATGGGATGTTGCTCACCGGAGCGATGGATTCGGTCGTCAAGAGCTGGCTTTTGGATACGGCAGCTTCTTCGGCTGCTTCGTACATGGAGACAGCGAGTCTTTTCGACCACGAGCATTGGGTTACGGCGATGGTGGCGCTTCCGTCAGGTGGGTTTGCGACCGGCAGCATGGACCGAAAGATCCGACTGTTCAACTTGGAGATGCAGTGTCTGGCGACGCTGGAAGGTCACGAGGGCGGCGTCATCTCGCTCGCCATCACAACGGACCAGCGTTTCTTGCTCAGTGGAAGCTGGGACGGCACCGCTCGTGTGTGGGATCTAGCCACTTGCGAATGTCTGCGTGTGTTGGAGGGCCATGAGAACGGCGTCTGTGTGTTAGGGCTGCCCAATGGTGTCATCGTTACGGGATCTACGGGGCGTCAAGTAGCGAACAAGGTGGTGGACTTCCAAATTCGCTTCTTCAAAGACTTTGAGCTCGTGAAGACGCTGCAAGACCATAATGGCCCGGTGCGTCAGCTCGCGTTACTGCCCAATGGAGCCGGCTTCGTCTCCTGCTCCAACGACGGCTCCATCAAAGCGCGCGCGCTGGATGGAACTCAGCTCGTCACCATGGAACATCCGCTCAACGCGGAGGGAAAGCCGGGCTTTGTGCTTGGCGTCTGCGTGCTGCGCAATGGAGATATCGTGTCAGCCAGCGAGGACTGCACTGTGCGCGTTTGGAACTCTATGGGTCAACTCAAGCAAATGATTGAACACCCTGGAGGACTCTGGTGCGTTGCGGCGCTCACAAGAGGTGAAATTGATGGCTTTGTGACTGGGTGCGACGACAAAATCGCGCGAGTGTTCATGAGCAACCAAGACCAACAGGACGAGTCACCAGAAGCAGTTCAAGTGCGAGCTGCTTTTGAGCAGGCAGTAGATGAAGCGAAACTGGTGCGACAAAAGGGTCCAAGTGGTGTGGACATTGACAAACTCCCTGACTATGACCGACGCATCGAAGTGCTGGGCAAGTCGGACGGCCAAATCCAAATGTTCAAGCGCAACAACAAGGCATGGGCATGTCAATGGAGCGGACCGTCGAGGACGTGGGTCGACGTACGTGATCTGTTGTTGTTCTGATCCCCTGTCGGTTCCGAATGCGCTGAGAAATGAGTCAAATGTGTGTGTACGTCAGATTGGTGAAGTCACTGGCACTGGCAGCGGTGGTGTTGTAGATGGCCAGGCTTACGACATGGTGATCCCGGTGGAAATCGAACAGCCTGGCGGTGGTGTTCAGAAGCTAGAGATCGGCTACAACCAGGGACAGAACCCGTTCACGGTCGCCCAGGAGTTCATCGCACGACACGAACTAGATAAAAACTACCTCAATCAGATTGCTGATTACATCATTCAGCGATCGAGTGAATACCGAGCGCCGGTGATTGAGACGAGCGGCGATGCTGGTGCAGGGGCTGGTGCAGCGACCTCGAACCGCTCGTTCAAGAGCTTCCCACCGGTGTGTTGCAAGCCGTGACGTGGAATGCCATGGCGATGACGTTGCTCACTCATTGTGCATGCGTTTAGGTCGCGTACAACACATTTGAAGCCACCAAGATCGCGAAGCTGGTGTCAACCGTGGAACAGTTCAACGAGAAGTTGTCCAGCGATGTGTTGAGCTCCACTGAGTTGGATCTCCTCCGCAGTGTTGTGCGCACAGTGCAGAACACTGCGTTCTACCACTCCAGTCGAGTGGAGCGCACAGAACTTGAGGTACTGGAGAAAATGCTGCAGAATTGGCCAGTAGAGAACGTGTTTCCGGCGCTCGATCTCTGTCGTCTCGTGATGGTCCATCCACAAGGTGCTGAGGCAATCAACGCGGAGCTCGTGATCAATCGTGTGCTGCAGCTGGCTCAGATCGTCGAGACTTCGCGTGGCGAAGCCGTGCCAACTGCGACACCGATGCTCTGTTTGCGCGTCCTTTGCAACATGTTTCTGCATGGGACTTGTCGTGCAAAGCTCGTGTCCCATAAGTCGGAGGTCGGATTTGACGCGACGCAAACTGAAGTTGGAGCAATTGACAATTGACTATCTCCCAAACTGTCTGCAGATTCTAAGCGCGCTCAAACTGTTTCTCTTGCATCCACACAAACTCGTGAGCATCAGCGTGGCGACTGTCCTTTTCAAGTGAGTCCTCTGATCAACAATGACTTGTGTGCTAAAGTGACTGACATAATACTTCTTTCACCACAGCTGGTCGCATTTGGTGACCCAGAATCCATCAGCGCTAAGCCAGCAAGAGGTGGTGCAAGCGGTAGAACTCACGGCAGAGGTGAGAATATGGGCACGATGTGTTGCTTTGGATCGCATTTTGCCAATTTCATTCTCATACTGACATAGTATTACTATGTTCTGGACAGCTGTTGGATCAGCAAACTCGCTTGACCGCTCCCGATGAAGACACCATCTTGCGAGGCCTGATGGCGCTGGGCACTTTGGTAGGATACCTCGACGCTGAGGAGCTGGAGCAATAGAACCTCAGATGAACTAATGCGTCGCTTGGATGTATTAAGCTGCTTCGAGTCGATCACAAGGAGGAGGTGAAGGAGCGTGTGAAGCCTCTGCTGCTGGCGCTCGAGACACGACTCAGCAGCTGGGAGTCGATCCGCCTTTGTGTTGACGAGATCAAGGAGTTGACAGCAATGAATTGACCTGCACCACTCTTAATGCCGCCCAGAGGACAGCTGTTTCTATTCTAAATAAACCACAAAGCGACAAAGGGACAAAGAGACAGAGAAAGCAATGGCTGATTTGGAAGCTGCCTCACTCGGTCGAGTAGCGATCGAGACTGCTGATGGAGCCGACAACGAGATCGCGAAAGCGATGACGCAGAGGAGACGAGATGTCCAAACTGGTTCTACATAAATAATCCAAAGAGGACGATGCTGCGACGGTCGTCGTATTCCACGAAGACGAATGAGGCTTCGTGCTGCTGCCACTTCCGTTGGTAAGGCGCGAGGCGACGGACGATGAAGAGGTTTTGGTGCCCGTCTGCTGTTGCGGGATGAAAATCGACTCGCTTCGAGTCCTCTGCTGGTCAATCTTTCTCTTGGGTTGTTCTTGAAACGACGGGCAGCGCGCCAACACGAGCGCCTCACTGCCACTCTGATGCCGCTTTCTTGCCCGTTTCTCTTCTTCAGATGGATCGCCATGGGGCAGTAGCTCTTTGGCACTGAAGGTGGTGAGTCGTCTTGGGCGTGGACGCACTCTGGGAGTGAAAGAGCGTGAGATCTCGTCACAGAACTTGCGCTTGCGGCGGCCGTTGAAGTCGAAGCACTCGTGCGTTGCTGACACATCCAACGGGGTTGATAATTGCTGGCAAAAAGCAGTTGGTTCGCAACCAGCAAAGGAGGACAATTCAGAGGTCGCCTCAAAGGAACAAGCGCTAAGTGGCGAAGGTGAGCCGAGCGACGATCCATCTCTTGTGCCATCGCGTCCTCCGTGCAGCAGGAATGCCACGGGATTGGGCGGTCGAAAGCTTCCGTCTTGCGACACGTCGGTCAGTGCGCACGATGTCGCCTCAAGCGGCAACGCGTCGAGTTCCTGATCAAACTCGAACATGAGCTCGTCGTCATCAAATCGGGTTGCGTCATTCATGAGCAAGCAAAGGCGAAGACCGTTCTGCCGACACATCCAATAGCGCTCTGTCAGTTGCCATTCTGTCCGAGAACAAGAGAGAGACATCACGAGGCACGCCACGCCCCATAAGGGCAAACCACACCGTGGCACACATTATGTGCTGCCGCTCGTGGGAAACCCGCGCCGCGACTCACCTCCTCGCGAAATGAAAAATGGAAAAACGCCAAATGCCTCGCCGCCCACCCTGTCAGCCAGTTCAGTTCAGTCGGTTGAGGAGGTCGCCGCTCGAGTCGTGACCCAAGCTAGAACCCAACCAGGAGAAGACCCAGACACGAGCTCACGACCCCAACTCATCACTGCAATACACCAGTCCGTCAACGACCCCACCCCCGGCGCAGAGACACAACCCCAACCCCACCCCCCCACACCACTTCTCATAGTCACTCACAACAACCACTCCAATCAACTCACCTACTCACCCACTCACCCGACGATACCTACTCCGAGTTCTTACAGTACCCGACCCACCGCTTTAAGATCACAACCAACGCCGTTAGCTTTCCAAAAGCTTTCCATTAGCATGCAAAAACGGAACACTTCAGACCGTAAATTACAGGTGCTTGAAATAGGATTTTTCTTTTTCGGATAGATACTCTCCCTATCTCACGACTTTTTGACCAACAGGTTCGCTACATGCTCGTGGGATTCTTCCTGCGTTTGACGTCGCTGATTGGTTCAACACAAGATGACCACCGAACTCTTCGAATCCTTTTTACTTTCCTTTCAGCCACTCACAACGCGGGGGGAATAGGCATCCACCAAGAGACGCTTTGGATAGTGAGCGATTCGGTACTGTTCCGTGCTGGTCCCTTTCGTCAGAATAAAACCTCAAAACCTCCGATCTTGAAAAGATCTCCTTGGGGAAGAAAGCAGAAAGTTATTCCCACCTGCTGAATCCAATGCACCTGTGAAACTGGATTCTACACCGTTTCGTTGAGTTTGGGGGCACTTCATGTTGTATCATAAAAATCGTCCACCTTCGCGCAACATCGTCCAAGCTTTCTGCCACAATATGAGGACTCAGCGTGCATTGATCAGTACCCCGAGATGCCTGACGCTCGATTCTGATCTGACGATCTCTCGAGGATCTTTGAGGGCCATCGCTGGTACATTTCTGCAATCGAACTTTCAATTGGATTCAACGTCCATGCGCAACGAACCAGCAGAGTAAATGACTTGGCGACGTTTGGATCACTTGGGCAACACACCAACACATTTGCTCCGCAGCCAGGATTTGGTGATCGCACTTGAAGGAAACCAGATGCTTCAGACTCACACAATAAGAGCTGCCGATGGATCGTCGATGACAGCAGCTGTCCCTCTTTCGGACCAGTTGCTAACTCTCTGCTGATGAGGCCGAGTTTGTTGCTGCGTGTGGCTTCCATAGCGAAATGCAACACGAGATCAAACTATCACCCCAGGCGATTTGATCACGACAAACGTAGCCAAATCGCCAGTTTGTGCGCTGACAGCGTTTTGGCTGCGTTGGTGAAACAATCCATTTGACTGCGTGGTGGCCATCGGATCGGCTCGCGCGTTGCACTCTTGGAGTTTCTTCCGCTCGCGTGGTACCGTCGACTCGATTCCTTCCCAAACGGTCTCACCCACCATTCTCTGCTTCCTGGTTGTCGAGAGCTGCGCATTTAGATACCCACCAACGAAGATGTGGTGTGCGAGAGAAACACCTGAATCTCAGATTACTGAGCTACGTCAACCAACGATAGAACCAGCGCAGGCACGTTGTCCGCGTGGTGGAATGTGGGTTTGTTTGCTGCGTGCAACACTGGCAGAGTGCTGCTGAAGCTGCTGACAGCAATAGATGGATGAGCGTTGCAAGTCATTCGCGGAGATTGCGGCAATTCGATTTGCTGCGTCAGGTCGACGAAGAGACACAGGTAGAATCGGATGACATGGTATTTGTCAATGCGAACGACAGCAGCGACTGCACCTCTCACGAACAGCTCCGTCGTGCAAGCAGCATTGTCGTCAAGACCAGCGGTCAAGTAGAGTGCTGTAGCTCTTTGTGCTGCTGTTGCGTTTGCAGTAGCGTGGTGTCGAGAGTTGGAAGACGATATCCGCATCGCCGGCCAAAAGTCCACGGATCGCCTGCTTTTGCCGTAGGCGGACGAGGAAGATGCCGATCAGCTCCGGAGTATGCATCGCCAAGTCACCAGTTACCGGCAGCAACTCGCTCAACCCAGAAACACTCGTGCTACTGCATCCAGAAACTCTCGTGCTGCTGCATTGTGCGATGGCAACTCGGTGTGTCTGTGCATCGGAGCCCGCAGACTCGGCAGACTTTAGTCACTTTCCACCTGCGGCAACTCTCACCATCAGCGTTTTCGTGCTTGATGAGCCGCTTGGAAACAAATCAACGATTCGACGAAGAACGTTTTTCATTGATGCTACGGCATTGTTCGGATCCTCAGCGCACCAGCAACTGCATCGACCTGCGAAGTTCTGCACCGCTCAAAAGTAGTGTGATCCCTTCACGAGAACAAGTGCTGGGACTGCTCTTTCACACGCATCATGTGGGTCACGGCGATTATGCGCATCCTATCGCTCCGCTGCAGCTTATGACAAAGAATGGGAATGCGTCTGCTGTGTTCAAGCTGGAGATACGGTGCGAGTGAGTTGACTGCTCCAACTCGCGCGCAACGAGCGGGTCACAATGTCCGACCATGGCACCCTTCAGCGCCTTTTGACCACAATATCGATGCATTCGTCCACACGGGTGAGCTTTGATCAGTTTGTGTGATCATTCAAGTCGGCATGAGCGACGCTATGCCATCGTCGACTGATATCGTTGAGTTCCCTGGTGCGTGCTTGTGCGCTTGTGCTCATTGGTTGTTCTCAACCTAGTGCACCAGTCACAAATGCTAATTCCCCACTTCACTGCCAGCATTTCGAGTCTTGAGGAACTCGATCTATCGGACAACACCATTAGCTACATCCCAGAAAGCGTTGCTCAGCTTGTTAACCTCAAGGTGTTGTGCCTTTCGAACAACTGATTGACTACCAAAAGCTTCCCATCATCCTTCAGCAAGTTGCGCAGACTTAGTGATCTCTATGCTGGCAGCAATCGATCTTCTTGGCCGAGATTCCAGCGCTTACTCTCCTCGACTGGTCCAGCAATCAACTGCAGGGAGTCGGTCATCCGGCGAAGGCAACTCCATATGCGTTCGCTCAGCTGCAAGAACTCAATCTAAGACGAAACGCGTTGACATTGCTTCCATTCGAATTCATCAGTCTTTTCAAGAAGCTCAAGCGCGTTGTTTTCCATGAAGACTGTCACCAGAGCGTCGACTCTCTTTCCAAGCCGTCTCGGCCCTGGATCACGTGTCCCGGCTCCACAGCTGGCAGCGAGACAGATTTGACCTTGCTCTGCTACCAGAACGTTCCATGGAGGTGGCTCTTGATCACAATCAGCGGGAGATCCTCTGCATCACAACGTCAGTTGCCACAACTTGGGCAGCCTCGAGGCCATTTTTAGGTGGCGAACATCAGCTAATCTCTTTGTGTACAAACACCGCCATGAGCTTGATCTCCATTGTAATCGACAGACAGAAGTGCCTGATGCTCCCAATGAGATGCTGGAGAACCTGAGTCAGTGCCAACTGCACTAAACCCAGCTCACGTTGCTTTCTGGCACTATCTCACGATGCGGAGCAGCCAAAAAAACTTGGTGAGCTGCGAAGACTGCAGGTGCTACAAGTCAGTTGCGCGGCATCCCGTCAGAACTCCTGCAATTCAACGGGTCTGTTGATACGCTCAGTGATGGAACCAGAGACTCAAAGCAACGAGGATTACAGGTAGTCGACTTGGCTGGCAACCCATCACTCCCATCAAGACTCTGTGAATGCTGGACTTTGGTCTTTCTTCAAGGACAGCGCGTGTCACTCGAGTTGACACACGAAACCAGCTGTTATACAAACGATTTTTGCAAAAGGTGGAAGACGCGTTGGTGCATTTCCTAAGAAAACCAAACGACCAACCTGCGAGTGACATCACGTTTACAAGTTCGACCGACACGACAGCTTACAGAGCTTGTGTTTCGAGGACTGGAGAAGGATGCGAGGGTGAAAAATGGCACAGCATTGATGTAGTGACAGCGATTTGTGTGCTTTCTGGAGACTCTGCCTGTCCCTCTGTCGCGAAAGGAGATCCAGTTTGCAGCGGACTGCTCTTCTTCACCCCACTACAGCATTGCCCGCAATAATGTTATGAATCATGGTGTCGACGCCATACGATTTGTGCGTGGAGTGGAACACGTGGGTCTCACGGACCAGTGGATGCGTCGAAAGGAGCAGCAGGTCGATGTGATGTTGGAGTTCTTGCAGACGCGCGAGCAGCAAAAGCAGAGTAAACACAGAGATGTTGCACAGTTCAAGAGCAAGACGAGTGTGGATGCGTCCAAACAGCATCATCACACCGAAAGGAAACCATTGCGCGGCAACCGAAAGAGGATCGAAGACTCATCGTTGAACCACCAGCAAAGCCAGCGACTAAGAAGGATTTGCATTTGATTGCACCGCAGCGTGAGACGATCGCGATCTTGAGGCAACACGGTGGTGTTGAAGACTTTCTGCTCAATGATCACTTCAGTCAAGTTGCTCACTTCATCGTTTGGATCAGGATCATCGGATTGGACCTAGAATGGTGTGGAAGTTGTGTGGCTGGCAAGCTGGAGATGACGTTGCAGGGTTCCTCCCCACCGGCTGACGCACCTGCCACCTGGAAGAAATCTTTCCCACCTTGTCGTTTTCGGGTTTGTACTGTACTGTACTTGCTGTATGTACAGAAAGCACATGAGGTCCAAAAAACCACATCCCGATCTGGCCAATCATCTGTTGAGAAGAACCAATAGGGGTAGGTCGAGTGGTTTTTTCGCCACCACAGACACAGAGATCCAGTGGGGATGGTTCGCTGACGGAACTCTCTTGACGTTGGCACTGGCTCCTCCACCCCTCTGTCACCTATTCACTCGACACGATCAAACCAGGCCACGGGTCTGCCCGTGGTGCATACTTTTTGCAAGAGATCGGCCAACCCATGGGCAGCAACTGAAGCCAGGCTGAACCCAACACGACCCAGCCCGACCTGTGCCGAAACCTCTACCCCCCCTTTTAGTTTCTTTCTCCTGGTTTTTTCCTGATACAAACTTTGTATTGCGCTGGCGCCGTGGCTAGGAAGCTTTCAGTTGAGCGAGTAAGAAGGCTAAGGGCAAGCACGGCAACCATCGACTTCAAAGCGTTCATTAGCCAGAGGAAAGCGAGCGCGCGCAAGAGAGAGAGAGAGAGAGAGGAAAGGCTAGTAAGGAAGTCAAGTGAGTGAGCGCGTCGACGCCACTCCCCTCCCTCACGAACGAAACAAAGAGCGAAAGAGAATGCAAAAGATTCCGGACACGGAGCTGACGATCTCGGACGAAGTGGTTTACGGGCATTTGGACTCGCGCGACAAGACCCAGAACCATCTCCACAGCACCGCCACCACCGCCGCACTCTCCTCTGTCGCGTCCAACGCCAACGGAGCGCTGCTGCACAACTCCACAGCGCACGCCTCTTCTTCATCCAACAACACCAACGTTGTCAATAGCGCCAACAACTTTGTGAAAATCGGCGGCCAACTGACTGACGCGTCGGATCCCAGGACCTTCAAGCGCGGTACCGGTGATAGTACCGCCCACTCGATGCGCACCACCTCGGGCACTATGAGTGCGGCCTCGAACGGCAACGGCGCCAGTAGCCATGATGCCCAGCGACTGTTCTTTTTGCGAGTCATGGATTCACGCAAATGGCACTATAGCGAAGCGTTTGCGCTCTTTTTGGACTTTTTCGCACAAGTGCTGACCATCTCGTTTTGCACCGATGACGCCGACTTTCACACACAAGTGGCAGCCAAGTGCTCCCGGCTCTTCTCGTCGCTCCTCATGATCTGCTACTTCATCGACATGACCATTCGCGTGCTCGGTTTGCGGTCGGCACTACTGCGATCCCATTCAAATGTGGCTGATTTACTTTGTCTGCTCGTGATGGTCATCTTGTTGGTGTCGCGGTTTGTGATGGGCCCAAAAGAGTTCTCGATCGACCGCTTCGGACGCTTCATCCCGATCGAGTACAACATCACGCTTGGTTATCTTTCGGCTGCTGCTTTGCGACTCATACTCAAACCTCGTGCACGAACATTTTCGAAGAAGCTGCACAAGTTCCGCGCACATGGTGACACCATTCGCATCTCGATTGAGTCGCTCAAGTCGTCTCTCACCCGCATTCCTGGCGTGTCTGCGATGGCCATCGAGATGATGGAGACAGATCTCGTCATCATTTGCGGGAGAGACGAGGGCGACATGACGCGCGACGAACTCATGCGATTTCTTGAAAAAGCGCTTTTCTACCGCCCCAGCCACTTGTCAGCAACCGAGTTTCTTGGATATTTGCGTGACATCGACGCTCAGTCATCGAAATTGGCTTACGGATCCCTCGATGTGGTGCGGAGCACTTTGTGGCACTGGAGCAATCAGAGCACGGATTTGACCTTCACATTCTTCGTCGTTTGCATCAATGCTGCCGTAAATCCGGCACTCAGTTATTTTTTGTCGCAGCTATCAAGTTCCTTTGAAAATATGGGCTCCAGCTCAAGCGACGAACAGTTAAAAATGGGCATCTTTGGCGTGTTGGGCATTTGTGTGCCGTTTGTGCTGGGGAACTACTCGATCGGCTATTTCCAGTCTAAAATGATTTCCAAGGCTACGGAAAAGATGCAGAGCTCCCTGTTGGACATCATTTTGCGCCAGGGTACCTATTTCTTTGCGGAACGCTCCGAGGGAGACCTCAACAACTTGTTTTCTAGTGATATCGCGCGCGTGAATGCGTTGTGGCAGGCTGTGTTTTGGAACTTGTTCAATCCCCTCGTTTCAGTCGTGTTTGGTTTTGCCTACGCGTTGTACCTTGACTATGCGATTGGTATCATGGCGTTTGCGTTTTCCAGTGTGTTGCTTTCTAGTGGTCCTCAAGGTTTTGCAGCTCAACGATCCAAGGAGTTTGCTTCGAAGAATGCGTATGTTGCCGCCGAATTCCAGAATGCCATCGCTTGCCAGAAAGTCGTTCGCGCGTATGCAATTCAGGAGCCACTTTTGCAGCGGTTTCGTCGCACAGTGAGTTTGTTGCGCAAGAACCAGTTTTCCAAAGACTTTTGGTCGAGTATTGTGCAGATTTACATCGAATCGGCAATGTTCATCTTCGTTGCTATCATGACAGCATCATTGGCGATCAAAGTGCACAATAAGGGCATCAGCCCAGGCGATTTCATGGGTTTCACGATGCTGTTGAGTCGTGTTTCGGGTCCGATTACTGTCTTGGGTGGCTTTATGCGTGTCGCCATTGGCAATGCTAGTAGTTTGCAACGCATTGATGACATCATTGTTGGTTTGGGCCGCGATGGTAGTGAAGATGAAGGTGATTCTGATCTTCCGGCGCTTCCGAAGATGCAGCGAGATCTTTCGGTGGACAAGTTGGTTTTCAAGTATGACAAGACATCCGAAAACTATATTCTGAATGAGCTGTCCGCCACCATTCCACGTGGTGCATATACCTGCATTGTTGGGCCTTCTGGCTGTGGCAAGAGTACGTTTTTGGCGTGTTTGATGCAGTTCCAGGAAGCGGACGGTGGCAGCATCCGTTTGGATGGACATGATATTTTCAACTTCAGCAAGAAGTCGTTTATGGACCAGACTGCGGTCGTGTTTCAGGATGGTGGTATCTTGAATGGTACTATTTTCGACAACATTCGATATGGAA
Source organism: Paralagenidium karlingii (assembly GCA_027475765.1). NCBI lineage: Eukaryota > Oomycota > Peronosporomycetes > Paralagenidium > Paralagenidium karlingii. Next base: position 50,143 of record JAMFLO010000155.1, read on the forward strand.
ACGTTCACGCGACAGACGAGGATTGCATCGAAGCTGCTCGGCTGGCAGAGTGCAGTTTCATTACTGATCTCAAGGATGGCTTCAACACAGTCGTGGGACAGCATGCAACCTGCAATCTGAGTGGTGGCCAGGCTCAACGCATTTGCCTGGCTCGTGCACTGTGCCGCCGACCTAGTTTGTTGCTGTTGGACGAAGCGACCAGTGCGCTAGACCCTGAAACGGAGGCTTCCATTATTGCCACCCTGGAGCGATTGTCTGGCAAGATGAACATGACGATCATCTCAGTGACCCATCGCTTGTCGACCAGCATGAATGCAGATTTGATTTTAGTCCTCAACCAAGGTCGCGTTGCTGAGTGTGGTCGGTATGAGACTTTGGTAAACCAGGGCGGTCTGTTCTACGAAATGGTGCACAAGACCGAAAGCGGTGATGACGACAAGCAAGCAAACCAGCCGCATATCACAAAGCAACACAGTCAGGCTCCAGGTTTTGGTGCGAGAAAGCATGTTGTGTCGCGTTCGTCGTTGTTGCAGGACGAGGCACCATTGGACGTCACTGAAAGCGCTTTGGCCTTGCAGCAGTTTACCAAGAAGTTGAGTTCTCGTGTTGTAGACGATCCGTCATCGATGAGTGGCGGCTCCCGTGGCACCAACTGGAGTCGGTATACCAGTCGCAACTCGCGAAGTCGAAGACCCAGCAATGGCGATGAGCGATCGAGTTTTGAGCGTGGATCGTGGTTTGCTAACGAAGGAGGTCGTCGATCGAATGGAACGATGAACACCAATCGTCAGACTCGTGGTGGTGGTGCGGGCGGAGATGGCGGGGACGATGAGCGAAGCAGCAAGTACTTTGTGCTTTAGATAGACAGAACCAGCGACAAGCGAAGAGCTCGAATCAGTCCGTCCGTCCGTCAAATCTTCTGTCAGTGAGTGTTAGCTTTCCCGCTTTTTTTATTTTCGTTGTCGTTCGGTGTGAGAACGTGACGCTTTTAGATAAGAGATTCTGCTTCCGCCCCGGTTGTTCTTCGGAGTGCACGTTTGTTCGCTTATGGGCTGCAGAAACGCCCTGTTGGCGATGGGCTGTTCGTCCATCGCGAAGCAGAAGCGGCTGCTGGTGCTTTGACAACACGCTGTTGCTCTATACGTCTCTGTCGGGAAGCTGACGGCATCATGGGATTGCGTCTGACGAGACAACGGACGTCAACGCACGTGGTTGGAGGTAGTAGCCATAGACCAGATACAGAAAGAGCTGTTGGCAGAAAAGGCTCTTGCGACTGGTTTTTTCAGTTGCACGGCATGGGATGGTATTCATGACATAGTTGAATGGCGATGCGGTATGCTTGCTGGTGGTTTGCACCCACCAAATCGGTCGGCACGATATCGATCGAGTCCTTTTGTTGCAGAAACGCCCTCGTTGCGACTCCAAGCGATTGTTTTCCTTGTGGACAAACCACTCGGACGTTAAGGTGCTGGGAGAGCAATGGAATCATCAAATCGCTAGCTTCCTACCCTCTGCTGCAGCTCGGAAGGAAGGCAAAATGACCTGCCATATCGAGAAGCTCAGTTGATATATTACATTGATGAATAATGATCTTCGCTGATCTACTGGCGAAAGTTTCTATTCGATGGGCTGCTTGGATTGAAGAAATGCGTGCAGGATCATTGGCATTTGTTCGGTGCCTTCGCAACCAAACGAATGCGAGTGCCGTCGCGGATAGCTCTCACCGCAGTCAGTTGCTCGCACCAGCGTTACGATAGTGATGAGAAATTTTTCCAGCAGAGCTCGACGAATGGCCAGCATCGACTTAAAGCGTAAGCCTGTTGCGAGTTTGGTCAGCATCCGAGGCTGTGTGGGGTTGAGCAGCAGACTGACGTGCAGTCTGGAGCAGTAGTCGCACGGCATGTGCCGACAGCCGTTGCAGTAAGCCAAGAGCTCGGAGCGCAATGCGAAAAACTCGGAAAAGCTGCGCTGAATACGCAGATCCGGCTCTCGTCCATCTTTCGGACGCTCCAGAGTGTGCTCTTGTGGTCGTGTCTGGTTGGACGGGATCTTGTTGCGCTCGTGGCGAAGAAAGACGTCGATCTGGTAGAGATACTTGCGACGTTGGCTCGAGTACTCGACGCCAGAGATCTCCACAGCGTCGATCTGCTGTAGAAAATCGGTCGCTGTTACTGCGACGGCGCGACGACCCTGAGGAGCAAGAGCCACCGGACTCAGACTCGGAGTGGTGCTCAACACTTCATTGTGGTGCTTGGTGGTGATGGTCATGATTGGTCTTTGGCGTGGGGAGTTGGGGAATGAAAGCGAGCCACTCAACACAGATCACCACCGTCCATCTCCTATCTTCATCGGCGCATCCTCGTTCCCCATCTCCTTCCCATCCCCAGTTGCATCATCATCGCATGCGAACACGCCCCTATGGCACAAAGATGAGCCGTCAAAAAATTGCACATTCGACCGTTGGGAGCGCTGATTGTGCAATCCAAAACGCCCCGTCCCATCTACTTCTCCGCGTTGACTCGGGGATTGCGCAAGCTCAGAAACAATCTTTCGTGGTCGAGATTCTGCTGTGTTTGCAGCATACAATCTTCAAGTCAAACGGATGGCCCACGACCCCACTGCGCAGCTCAGTGAGGAGCCCAAGCAGGAGGATGGAGTAGAGCGCGGGGAGCGGAAGAGCCACTTGGTTGCGCCTCCTCTGGCGCGAGTGGTCGTCTCTGAAGTAGCGCCCTTCGACGTCACGTCACTGGTGGCTGTCGGTGCTTCGCTCTTTCCCTCGATGTCCACTGCTGCCAGCCCTGTGATCCCAGCTGAGAGTCAAAGCCAAAGTCCACGAGCCGCTGCCATCACCAATGGACCGGAGGTGGCCATCAGCGCCAACGGACGAAGTTTCCACGTGGCGCAACTCCAGGAGCCGTCGTACGTTTTGTTCCGAAAGCCGATCTTTCGCCTCAACTTTCTCATCACGGGCGAAGCCGGCCTCGGCAAAACGACGTTTCAGAAGAACCTATTTGGACTGTACACGGGCCGCGTCGAGTTCCACGATGGCGCCAGCACTTCGATCGAGGACTTTCGCCATGCACCGCATCGCCTGAGTCGCCAGATCACCATCGAGAGTCGCGATGCCATCGCGCAGTACCATTTGCAGGACACGCCGGGCTTTGGTGAGACCAACGACCTCGGTGAGTACATTAAGATGATCCAGTCGTATATCACGTCGCTCGACCGTCGCTTTCTGGCGTTGGCTGAAGACCCCACACGACTGGAGCCACTGACCAGCGAAGAGGACTGCCGCGTGGATCTCTGTCTGTTCTTCATCCCGGCGCACCGCATCAAGCAGATGGATCTCAACCTCATGAAGGCTGTCACAGCGCTTGGCGTGCCTGTGCTGCCCATCATCGCCAAAGCCGATACAATGACGGTGGACGAAACACGGCGCTTCAAGACCCAGATCCAGCGCAAAGCGCGCGAGCAAGAGCTCGAGTTCTTCAGCTTCACAAAAGAGGAGCAGCTGGCGGCGCTGGAGATGTGTCGACAACGTTCTGCTTGCTTCATTCGGCAGCTGCACCAGCGCGGCGTTGTGGAGTCGTTCCAAGACATGGTCATCCCACAGAGTCCCTATGCCATCATTTGCAGCAACACGTGCGTTGCTGGAGCAACCGCTGATGCGTTCGAAGACAAGGAGACTGCTGCTGCTGCTTTTATGCCGGTGCGCGAGTACAAATGGGGTGCTTGTTACCCGCTGGCGCCGTCCCACTCAGACTTCGGCTTTCTCCGCTCGCTGATCATGGAGAAGGGCATCCATCGCATCAAGCAGTCGACGGAGAAACGGTACTTTCGACTGCGCAGTCAGCACAACCGGTGGCATCTATGGGCGCTGCGCAGAATTCAAGGCGCTGCATTTCCTGTGTCGGGCCGTGACATCGTCGGTGTCTGCAAGAGCAAGGACACTCACAGCTCCTGCAGCTGGAGCTGGCTCCGACGACTCGTCTCGACCGTGTTCACGAGTGTATTGGTGGCCTGCGTGGCAGTCATGGTGGCTTCCTCACTGGGTGCCATCAACGTGTCTCTTGGGACTCTGGGCAGCGCGCCAGACGACTTGCAGCGATTGCTCTGCACGCCATTTGTTTCCCAACTGCAGATAGCGGCAACGAACGCCAGTCGTTGCCACCAGCGAGAGCAAGCGCTGGAGGCAGCGCATGGCCTCGAGTCGGCGAAGTGGAAGCAGCAACTGAGTCGGTTGGCCAGCGAAAACGAGGCGACGCAAGCGAACAAAGAGGAAACGCTCCGCATGTGTCGCCAGCAGACGAAGAAGCACCATCGCCAGCTGGACGAGTGCCGAGCCACGTTGGCGGACAAGTCCAACTGCTGGCTATGAGCTGCGCTGCGCTGCGTTTGATGGGCGAGCGAGAGAGACAAAGAGGCAACAGAAGAACGAAAAGACAAAAGACAGCAATCAACTGGTTAACTCACTCACCGACTTACCGCAGCAAGTGCCGTTGCGGTCGTCTCGGAGCGACAAGTTGTGTTGTTTGGGATAATTCGTTTGATGCCCTTTCAGAATCGAAGCACTTGGCCACCACTGTGCTCGTGAGCTCATCGCGTTTGCACGAAAGGAATGCCACGGGGTGCCCCATGTTGTGCCCCATTTCTGTGGTGCAGATCCCGTTGTCTGCGGCGCGACGTAGACGTTGGAGAGGTGGTTGATGTCTCAGAGCCTGATGGGTTCACCGTGGAGAAACTGGTGCAGCGCAATGGCGACTTTCTCGGCGTCGCTGGCGCTGGTGGCGCTGGGTACGCGCGCGAATTGGACAAGTCGCGAGAGGAATATCGTGAGCAGTCGCGAAGCCATCGACTGGGTGGCGCATGCGACCACCTTGGAGAGCACCGTGGGCTGCACTGGGTCGAAGAGCAGATACCGGAAGAGCGGGTGGACGCACGGCACGTAGCCGTGGGCCTCGCAGTAGTCTAGCAGAAGCTGTTGGAGCTGCGCGAATTCGCCAAAGCTTCGCGCCACAGACGCGTCCAGCCGCGCGGCGTTGGCGCTGGCTCTGTCGTTAACTCGGATGGAGCTGACGGAGGAAGAAGCATTGGACTGGTTGCAGGGCAGTCGGTTGAACTCGTGATGCAGAAAGAGCCGAATGCTGAACGCGTCGTCGCTCGCGTCCACCACCAGGCATTCGAGACGCTGCAGAAATGCGTGGGACGCGACGGCCAGCGAGCGACTGTCACGGGGCAGCACGGGCACCACCCACAGCGCGGGAGGCATTTCGATGGGGCGCGTTGACTATGGCGAAAAGGCGCTGAGCAGAAGCTGAAAAGGGAGTTGCTGAACAGAGTTGCATAGCTGGGTCTGAAAACTGCTGAAAACGGAAGCTGAGCCACCTGCTGAGTTTTGGTCGGACAGGATCGCAATCAAGCGGAGAATCGCCAGTGTCATCCCATGCCTTGGTCAGGCATTGGCCATCCCAACCCTGCACCAAGATTAATCCACTTGTGAAAGGAATGGTCTCCTTTTGGCAAAACAGGGTAGGAACTGTCTAGCCAGACGTCCTTTGCCGAAACCAGGTGCCTTATGTCCACTTCTGCGTAGAGGGATTGAGCAACTCACAGATGCTCCTTTATGCAGCCGACAAATGCACAGTGTTTTGTTTTAGCTGTTGTACGGGACCCAATCTGAAGGCCTGGTTTCTGAAAGCGATTTGTTCCCATCACAATCAGAGTTCAGAACGTGGCTCTTCTGGCGGCCTAACCGAACGAGTTGGTGGTGGTGAAGTGCAGAGCGGTGTTGATCCATTCAGCATCATTTCCAATGTTGTTCCGTAAAGCACAGAATCGTCGCACTGGCGGTTCCTTGATCTGGTCCCAACCAGCTGCTGATCCGTTCGCGAGAGCATCATTTGGCTCTGGCTCACACTATGTTCACCCATCCGCCTGCTGTCAAAGCAGCAATCAGTCCAGCAGCCAGAGTTAAACGATGACTGGAGTTGGACCATTTGGTCACCTCAACGAATGAGCACCTGACAGGTTGGTTTTGATGTCGTTGAGAACTTGAACCAGCAGTTGCCCCAAACTGGTGTGTACCACATCACATATGCGACACTACGGGAAGACATTCATATTTACATTTATGGCATTCTTCGTTGCATAACTAGTCTATTATTGCCCAATCATGTACGGGTAGCCCAATACTGCTTCCAGTTGGTTCAAGATGCATGCAGAAACTTGCTGAGCAGCAGCACCAGAGCAGGCGCTGTGACGTCGACTTTGGATGGAAAGCGCGGTCTTCGCACGGGATCCGACGGATCGTTTTCTCTCACAAGAGAGATGACGCGCCAGAGAAACGTCTGCAGAAGTCTCCTGCGCACGTTGGCCGTCACCAGAAGCGTCAGAACACCCGGATGAAGCTCCAGATGAAGACGAAGGAAGCGGCGCAAAGCGACCGGACATGCGCCGGGATAAAGCACCAGCAGCTTTTGTCGGAGCTCTAGGAATTCGACGAAGCTTCGTGTCACGTTAATATCCGGCTCTCGCTGCCAGTAGTTTGGATCCCTTTGGAGCGTTCTGGACTGATTGGAAGGGATGTGATTGCGTTCTTGATGCAAGTAAATGGCCAACTGGTATCGCAGTTGACGCCGCTTCTCGCAGAGTGCGACGTCGATGATCTCAATCGCTTCGATTTGCTGCAGAAAAGTCGCAGCCGCTAGCAGTCGCGAGCGTTGGCCGTTGGGATGCAGCGGCGACGGAGATAGTTGACAACGTCTTTGAATGTTGTTCTCATGACGATTGCAGCTGGAACTGAAGAAGCTGACGGCCATCGCCGCAGTTTTCTCTCTCCTTGACGTGTGCAGTGCTGTGTGGTGGAGCGCGTGTTGGGAAATGGTTGCAACTCCAAAGTAATCAGCAGCGGACTCCTGTGATTGGTATGCGACGTGTCGCTTCAATGCGCAATCACGCCGAGCGTCTCAGCCCAAAGGGTTTAGCAGCGCAATGGAACCATGAGAGAAACTGAGGCGAAGAAGAGCGAGAGGACTTGTCAATTGATAAGAGATTGGATTTTGTTCACTAAATAGATTCCTGTCCTTTCCTATTCAGGTCATTCGAATGATCTGTTAACTTAATTGGGTGGTGGTGAAGGCTGCAGCTATTGGGTCGTCTCCTGACGCAAAAAAGCGTCGAGCAGCAGCGGCACCTGCTCAGCACCGAGACAGGTGGGGTGGTAAAACGACTCGCGCTCCGGGTTGGACGGGTCGGATGCTCGCACCATTTCCACCAGTCGGGTCATGAACACTTTGAGCAGCTGTTGACGCGCACGGATGAGTAGTTTGGAGCGATTGCTGGTGATTGCTTTGGTCAACGCATTGGGCTGCTTGGCGCCCACGAGCAAATACCGGAAGAGGCGATTGCAGTGCTCGCACCAGACGTACTCGGAGCGCTTGCACAAGTCCAAGAGCTCGTCGCGCAGGGCTGCAAACTCGGAGAAGCTCTTCTTGACGCGAAGATCGGGCTCCTCTTTGCTTGAACCAGTGACTCGGCGAGTAAATCGCTTGCTCTGGTTGGATGGGATCCGATTGGGCTCGTGGTACAAGAAAATCTGCATCTCGTAGAGAAGCTTGTTGCTGTCGGCGCAGAACTCGACGTTGGCCAACTGGATGGACTCGATCTGGTGCACAAACTCCACCGCAGCGACAGCACGCGAACGGCCGCCCACTGGCTGCAGAGGCGTCGGGGACAAGCTCGAGAGATCGGATTGGCACATAGCTAAACAGTACAAGTCTCGCGTTCTGATGCGGATCAGCGGAGGGCGTGAATGCCTCAAGAGCACAAGTGGAGCGAGACGAACCGCTTGAGCAAAAGGTGGCTTGTTGAGAAATGAACGCTCATCCCTCCACGTTCGGTGCCCTCGCTTAGGCTGTCTCGCTGCCTGCCTTCCTCCCTCCCTCTTCTAGATTGATGCGCAATGCGACAAGCGACGGCTGCGAAACCCTACGAGGCGATGAGCTGGGAAGGCGCTGGATCGCGTTTGGCTGAGGGTTCACACCACGCAAAAACTGGTGGGTGCATGGCCGGGCCATTCTACCCGTGACTCATGAGGACGGACATGACTTGTGCCACTAAGATGGCTCCACGCCTGAGGCCCGCACGACTGTGATCCATGCGAAAGTTCGCTTCAGGCTGAATGCGAATCTCGAGAGCTCCTCAAGGGCTTCCTTGACCCGACTCTTGAAGCGAACTCGTTCGCGACGACTGCTGAATGCGAAGAATCAGAAACTGCGCTATCGTCAGTTTTTGTAGATTTTGCCCATGGGTTCACGGTGTTTGGCGCGCGCGCTCTTCCGCGAACCATCGCGCAGCCATCTCGTCACGCCATCCCTTACAGTACAGTATGCACCTGCTCAATGGATTCCTGCTTAATGAACCTACGGCTTTGATGAAGCCATAGCTTCATTCCTGGCCCAATAGCTCCACCATTTGACGCTTCTGCTCTCTCTCGTGGCAAACTGTTGGCTCTGTCGGTCACTGGATTCCTCACTGCAGAAAGCGATCGATCAGCATCGCCAGTACACCGACAACTGAATATGGTCGGGGTTGCAAAATAGGCGAGGTTCCAAAAGAGTGTGGGCCAGACTATTTAGGGTATGCAGTGGACCATTAATGTGGCAGGATCATTTCTTTCTCTATTCGCAGGTAGGTGTAAGCGCATTTAAAACACAATCTCGATTCTAATTAGTGTGGGTTCGTTGTTAGTCTGGGTCACACTGATATGTGTCATTAATGCTCAGGCATTAGTCTGGGCCAGACTACCGGTGTTTGCTGTGGGCCTTTTATCCTACCGCTCACGCGAATAGTCAGGCCCAGACTACATTCAGCGTAGTTTCAAGCGCCCACCCTCGCAGCTGCAGCCAGCAGCTTCAGGGCCCGTTGGGTCAACACCACGAGACACGTCAGAAACCTTTCGAGCTCTTTCCTCCGCACGTTAACGACCCAGCGGACTCGGCTCGGGGTGAGCAAGTGATCAGCGCCTTGGGCTGGTGCATCCCAAAGAGCAAATAGCTGTAGACATCGAGGCATTTAGCGTCACAGGGAGTGCGTGACGATGGTCTGCCACAACAAAAGCAGTTGGTCGCGCAACTCGCTGCACTCAGCAAAGCTCTTGGCGAGGGTGCGATCCGGTTGGTCCAAGCCGTCTCGTTCGTGCGGTAGTTGACGAAGACATCGCGTGACGGTTTTGGCGCGATGTTGTTTGGTCGGGATGCGATAGAGTTCGTGAACGAAAAAGAGATCGATACGAAAGAGCTCGCTCTGGTTTTGACTCTCTCTGGCACGTTGACTGCGCACACGAATTGGATTTGCTGCAGCCGTTGGAGTGACGCAGAGGTCGCCGAAAGTCGATTGCCGATGGGCTCGAGAGAGGTCTGTCGAAGCGCTTGGATTGCGCCGACTTGTTCAGTAGTTTGGGGCGTTTGGTCAAGTGGCCGCCTTTGCACACTTTGGCAAAGATTCAAAAGATTCCAAAGGTATCCCCGCGTATCTACCCGCTCCTGTAGTAGTACACAGAACAGTTCAGCGCGACACCTGACCAGCTCAGCTCATTTCAGCTCACCTCAGTTTTGAATCTCACGGTTTTGTCACGACGTCCATTCACAACAGAAGCAGGAATTACAGTACCGTTGAAGCATTTGGAAGTTTCGACCAGTCAGCTGCCTCACTGAACAGCTCAACTGAACAGTTCAACTGGACATCACTGGAGCTCACCAGTACTGATGAGCGGAGATCTGCTGTCGCTTCATGCCGACGTGCCGCACGTTGGGTATCTATCTGTCATGCAGTTACAGCGCTGAGTTGGCTCGCCATGGCTCTGGTGCTTGGAGAGGGGAATGGCTCGTTTATCACAAAGCGCTGTTGTGAGACCGAGATGACCTTATTCTTTTTCCACAAGAAGAGCAGAAGAGCAGACAAGGTGGTAGGTCGAACACACAGTAAATGAATCGATGGATCGCCACATCTCACCAACCAGTGTGTGAGTGAGGGTCTGCTGTTGTTCGGTTGGTCTACAGGGATGCTGACGACGAAGACGTCAAAGCAAGCAACGGAGTGAATGCAAATGTGGCTGATTGATTTATGATTGATTACTTACAGCTAACGACCGAGTACATACAGTGAGCGCAGCATAACTCACACATGCAGTGTCACAGATTAGTGCTGCAGGACCTGTGTTCACCAACAGAACAGTTCAGCTGCTCTCGTGCGCCACGATTCCTCCATGAAGAAACGCGTCCAGAACAAGCGGAAGCTCCTCAGCAGCAACACAAGATGAATGGCTTCGTGAGTCACTTGATGCATCTCGCGCCATCTTGAGCAACTTGTTGAGAAACGACTTTAGAACCAGCTGACGTGCGCCAACGAGCCATTTGAGGTGGTCAGAAGTAACGAGTCTGATCAATGCATTGGGCTGGGAGGCGCTGGTGAGCAGGAAGAGGTTGAGTCGGTTGCAGTGGTCACAAAACACATACTCAGAGCTCTTACATGACATCAGCAGGCACTCGCGCAGCTCGCAAAAGTCCCCAAAGCTTCGAAGCACATCAAGGTCTGACGGGGTCTTGAGGGAGCGCCGGGTCGCAGATGGCTTTGTCTGGTTGGATGGAATGCGATTCGGCTGGTGGCGTAAGAAGAGATCAATGCGGTACTTTGGGTCGCTGTCGTCGAAGCAGTTGGCTTTGCATGCGGCATGGAGCTCCAAAGCATCGATTTGGTGCACAAACGCAATGGAGGCGACGGCAAGTGAGCGCTTTCCGTGGGGTCGAAGCGGCGACGGCACAAGCGGAACAAGCGACTGACTCATGGGAGGTTTTGGGCTGGGAAGGTAATCTGGCAAGTGAGAAGGGAGGAACATCGCAACTGCGTCTTTCTGTCTTAGAGCTCTCGGAGGCTGTGGCTGACGCAACGAAACGATACGCTGGAGTGTTGGCCTGAGTGGTGAGTGATGCTCCAGTCATTTGACTCGTATCAATTCATTACCGCTAAGAACGGATGATGCGCACAGTACATTTATTGTACACAATATGTTCTGAAAATGAAAGACCTTCAAGAACGCATGCAGCTCGACGTTTGATCAGGCATATCTTGTTGGTGCCACTTCAACATGCCTCAGAGGCCAGCAACAAGAGTCTACTGAAGGGGCTCCCTGCGACAACTTGATTCCGCCAACCGCTGACTGAGAAGCTTTGGAGAGTTGACTGTCAGTTCTTCTGGAAAAAGGCGTCCACCAGCACAGGCACTTGGTCGCACTGGCAGCGACTGTCGTGCACTGCCGTTGAGTCGGTGGTTTGTTGGACCAACTGCACGAGTCGATTGAGAAAACTCTCGAGCACTCTTCTGCGCGCCTCAATGAGCCAGTTGTGCCTACTATTGGTGAGAAGCTTGACTAGGACGTTGGGCTGGCGCACGCCAAACAGTAAGTAGGCGTTGAGCTCGAGGCTGGCACCACAGGGCGTGGACGCGGCGCTGGTGGTCTGCCACAACAACAGCAGTTGGTCGCGAAGTTCGCTACACTCGGCAAAGCTCTTGGTGATGGTCAGATCCGGTCGTTTGCGGAGAAGCTCTTGATCATCTCGGACCGAACGCTGTCGGCGATGGTGGCGATGCCGTCGATTGTCCTGTTGATTGGTGGGAATGCGATTGATCTGTCGAAAGAGGAAGATGTCGATGCGGTAGACCAGTTCAAGGCGCTGACTCTGGTTGGGTGGCTGGTCGACGAGGGAGCAGGTGACTTCGCACACTCGAAGGAACTCGATCTGTTGCAAAAACGACGCACTCAGCGATCGCCGGTCGCCTCCCACCGGCGTCACCTTGGCGGGCGTCAGCGAGAGCAGAGGCATGCTGTCTGTTCTGTTCTGTCTCTAGGTTGAATGGTCGGCTGTTGTGACTCGCAGATGGCAAAAGGGCAAATGAGCAGCGGAACCAACTTGTGCATTGCAACGCAGCACTTTTAGTGCGAGCTGAGACGACAGCGGCGGACTCGGCGATGTCACTGGCGGCGGTGTCCTACCCTCAACGGTGCCAAGCAACCCCCTTATGCAACCTGCTGCGCATCACCATCGCATCATTACGGACGCAGCCGACAACACAACGTGGCAGCAAAGACAGCTCGGAAGGGCGGACCGCGTCAGCCAGCGCACTCACTTGACGCCCATCTCGTGGCTTTTCCTTTCTTTTTTTTGATGAAGGGGGCGAGTGTACAGATGGTTTGTCCACGAGAGTACAGTACAGTAGGTACCAGCTCAGTCCTACCTTTGCTTGAAGAAGCCAGCCAGAACCAACTGTACACTTGAACTCATCACAACACACGATGGAGTTGATTCTAACTTAGTTTTAGTATACAACTGCAGACTAACAACTCACGATTCCAGTCTGGCTATTCCGGATGCAGAAACGCGTGCAGCAGCATGGGGAGCCGCTCGCCCGCGACGCAACGCAAGTGGAAATGCTGCTGACAACTACGTACAGCGCTGGCTGACGGCATCGCTGCTTGAGCCAACTGTACCAGTCGGTTCATAAAGGCCGCGAGGATGCGCTGTCGCGCGTGGACCATGGGTTTGCTGTTGTTGCTGGTGATCAACTTGGTCAGCGCGCTGGGCTGTTTGGCGCTAAAGAGCAGAAAGCGAAACAAGTCGTTGCAATGGTCGCAACAGCCATACGGGCAGCACTGGCAGAGCTCCAGCAGTTCGTCGCGCAGAGCCACAAACTGCGAAAAGCTCCTGCGCACACGCAGATCTGGTTCCTGGGCAGGGTCTTCCGGAAGGCAACAGCAAAGGTTATTGCTGGTGCTCACACAGTTGCAGTTGCTCCGATTCTGGTTGCAGGGGATGCGATTGGGCTCGTGGAACAGGAAGACGTCCATCTCGTAGAGGAATTTGTTGCGACGCGGAGAGAACTGCGCGCTTGAGAGCTCAATGAACTCGATCTGCTGCGTGAAGTCCATGGCGACGAGCGCGTGAGAGCGGCAGCCGCACGGTTTGAGCGGTATTGGCGCCAAATGCGAGAGATCGAGATGCTGACTGATGGAGGTGTCAAGGCTGGTCATCGCAAACGGATCGATGGAGGACTTGGGCGCTGATGGGCGATTGATGAAGTGACCGTAAGTTCGTAAATCAATCCCCAAGAGGAAGCCGAAGACAGCCACATCAGGATGCGACATTGGATCTGCACCATTCGCGACAAGTCTGAGAACTCGAGCCAGAAACGATCCATCGTCGCCCACAGCGATGTGATTTGGCTCAATGGCACGTTTCTCTATCTGGGACCGGGTTTCTCGTCACGTGATTGGCTGAAACCGGTTTGGTCTATCTGGGACGGGACCCCGTTGACTATGCCTGGCACCGTTTCTCTGGCTCACCTCTCCGTCCAAGGCCAGACAACGCCTCTGAACTGAACAACCTAATGCGAAATGCATGGACGAGTGGATTTCAGAGCAATAATGAAAATAAATTAGATCCAATAGTTTAAGTTTCGTTTCCTCGCGAGGAGGTTTCTTCTCAGTGCAGAAATTCGTCGAGCAGCACAGGCACTCTTTGTGTTCCGATGCACTTGGAGTGGTCATCCAGAGAGTCTGAACGCGGGCTGCTCACTTCGATCTGCTGCACCAACTCGACGAGACGGTTCATGAACTTGGTGAGCAGCGTTTTTCGTGCGTTGATCATGGTCTTGGAGTGGCCCGAGGTGAAGAATCTGGTGATTCCGTTGGGCTGGAGCAGTCCGAAGAGCAAGTAGCGGTACAAGTCATAGCAGTGGGTGCACGGGGTCTGATTGGTGCTCTGCCAGAGCAGCAGCAACTGGTCGCGAAAGTCGATGAACTCTTCAAACGTGTGGGTCACGCGGCGATCCGGTTTGCCGCACTTTCGCGACATGGGGGAGGGCGATTTCTTGTGATGCTGCATCTTATGCGAGTGCTGGTTGCATGGGATCTTGTTGGGCTCGTGGTAAAGGAATATGTCGATCTGGAACTCAAACTGCTGCGTCTGCTCGTTGAAGTCAACGCGTGTCACCTGGATGTCTTCGATCTGATGGAGGAAGCCGATGGAAGCGAGTGCGGTGGACCGTCGGCCGTGGGGCAGGAGTGGGGTGGGCGTCAGCGTGAGCTGCATACTGTCAAGCTGGAGGTGGTGGGATGTCTGCTTGGCGAAGGTTTTTCAAGAGTGAGACTGGGGGCAGCCGCCCATCTCCAAGCGCCAACCGAACGGCAGGCAACAAGGACAGCAGCCAACACCAAGCAAAGGATGGCAGCCAAAGGGAAAGAAGGCATTGGTGTGAGTCGCGACTTGACCCCGTTCTTGGTCGAGTCTGGGACTGCGACACGTGAAAGGACACGAGTGTAACGACTCGACACTGAATGTATCGGGTTGCGGGTCGTTGATTGGCGGAAACCCCTTCGATGCGGATACCTTTTAAAGCATGCGAGCCAATCAGAAACCCGTCTGACATTGACAGAGGCTCTGTCATTGCCATGACAAAAAGACACGAGCCTCCAAGCAGAAGCTTTTGGTTTGCTGTGGAACGATCGATCTCCCGAGATGGCGTGCTCATGTCCCACAGCTTTGCGCGTTGCGTTCGCTCGTGCACGCAACACGTTCTGTTCTTCTGGAAAAGCAGCCGAAAGACGAACGTGGCGATACTTTTTTCAGTCGAGTGGCGAGTTGCTGTCTGTCTCTGTGCTTGGGGATTCCTCTCTCTCCGTCAAACGAATCTCCGCACCACACGAAAATTGTCATTTGGATGTCGACGGTGTGGTGCGAGATGGTGACGTTCCCTCTCTCGTTCCATATCAGCGGAATTGGCTGAACGCATGCGTGTTTCTGGTTGTGCGGTTGCAATCCGGAGCCTATTAGTCCATTCAGTGGCCCTGTAGACTCCTTCAGGATTCCCAGACACCCAGAAGCACTCACTCCCGAACAAGAGATCAAGAGCAGAAACGACCGAAACGAAAGAAAGAACAACAAGATCAGTTCGTGGCAAATCAATGAACTCGATTGATGGGGCTTTGAGATTGTGGAGCTGGATTGACTTTTGACTCTGGGGCCTTTCGCTTCATTCCGCTAAAGTTACAATTGGGTTCAGTTTACACACTGACTAAATACTGGAGGTGAACCACACCATCTATCTGATTCTGATTCTACGGTAGACTAAGTCTTTGGGGTGTGGGGATTCTGGGTCGAAGGAATCGTTCGAGCACAATAGGCACTTGCTCCATGCCACTGCAAAAGTACTTGTCGTTGGGAACCTTTGAGTTGTTGCGACTTCGCGAGAGGAGAATCAGCTCGTTGATGAACTTGTTGAGCAGCACTTGGCGTGCCTTGCACGTCTTCACCGGCTGCAGTGCTGTCCAGATGCGATTGAGCTTACTCGGTTGGTATTTGCTAAAGATGAAAAAGCCGTAGAGTGACTCGCAGTAGCTACAATTCGAGTGGTCCAATCCAACCGAAAGAGACGCCACACAATTGCGCAGCTGCTCGAAGTCAACAAAGCTGTGGTAGACCGAGATATCTGGCTTGGAGGCGGCCGAAATAGTGCTCTGATTGAGCGATAATCGCTGGTTGCACGGGATGCGGTTAGTCTCATGGCGAAAAAAGAGATCAATGCGATAGAGCTTCTTCTGCTTCTTCTCTGGATCGGTGGCAAAGGTGACGTCAATGCGTTCGATCTGTTGTAGGAACGCCATACTGGCAATGGCGACAGAGCGTCGGCCATCCGGCTTCATCGAACGCAGCGAAAGCTCCAGCTTGTGACGAGTCAAACTGTCTCGCGGATTGATGCACTCACAAGACATGTTGTCTGATGCTTGGTGTTCATGCAGTTGGTCGTGTGATCCAATCTGGTTCTAGTCTGCTATGCTTTCCGCTTGTTGCTTTGACGGCAAATTCGCAAATGAGCCAGAGAGCAACGCAAGTTCTTTGCCTTTGGTGTGAGATGCAAGATAGGTATTCATGGGGTTGGGTCCAAATTCGGAACCCACGTGGCTCGGCCAATCAAACAACAGAACAGATATCGCATGCTACCACATGCGTTTGAACAGGGATGGGTGTATAGTTTCGGAACCCGCAAAACTCGCCAATCACCGAGTCGCTAGAGATACGCGACCGATGGGGTCTAGGGCAAACGGTTTTCGGAACCCGTACTTGAACCAATCACACCACCTGATCAAGACATATCAGTTAGTTTGAATGTCGCAGTTAAGATGTTAGATCGTACGGTAAGGTTCTTTCTTCATCCTTCAATCGCAAGTGATGTTGAACACCCGTTTCAAAAAAAGAGAAAACGAAGCACTTCGAAGAGGTCCATTTGTCAACTTCAAAGGCGTTACCTTCCTTTTTTGTTGCTACACTATACTGGTAGCTGCTTCGGATGTTGGAAGACCTGATGCCTTGGCTTTTAGCAAGCAGATGTGAAGGATCTGTAGTTTCAACCAGTGATCTTCGTGTATTCTACTTTGTCGCTCCACCATTGGTCAAAATACCCACATAGCCCTGAGCCAGCCACCTGCCAGTGCGATACCGGTGGCGTGGAACAATACCGATCCTCATTTTGGCGGGCAAACTGCCTTAAGAGAGCCGTCAGCATGGCTCGCTCCAACGCGCCGCGGCGCTTTGACGGCGATTTCGCCATCTCCGACCGCGACTTTCAGAGCAGCGATGTGCTGCGTCGCCGCTCCGATTTGTCACAGAGGCCGGTGAATTCACTTTCGTACTCGCAGAGTCGCCTTGGGTCCCAACCAGGGGCCAATCCCGTGGCTTCAACTGGGACAGCGTTTCAACGTCGCAATCTGGCGGGAATGGGCCGCTCCACGTCTCTGCAGGAGCAACGAGCTGACCGACACTCTGAACGCACTTTCACCCGTTGGGATCGTCGCTCGCGGTCACGATCGCGCTCCAAATCCGTCGGACGAGGCGGCTCTTCCTCCAATGCCGTTTCCACGCCGCGTCGTCGTCGCTCCGCCGTGCCCCAAGTCTCCCAGTTTTACACACTGGGACGCCAAGAGAATACGACCAACTCGTATAAGGCGTGTTTTCGAGAGTCCTCGACGCTGCATTCAAGAAATTCATCAACGCCTGCTTCTGCGCCAACTGCGGTGGCCACGAGAACCAGGAGCAAATCCAAGTCGAGGGAGCATCGCAGCAGCTCGCGATCGCGTGCGGAACCGTCTGCCCACGTCACACCAACCACAACTTCGGGCTTCAACGCGGTAGGCACAGCTCCCGTTAGTCGACTTCACGCTTCCGTCAGCTCATCGAACCTCTCAACGTCCTCGTCGGTCAGTTCATCTCCTGCTCCGCCTGTGGATCTCCAGAGTGACATTGAGTTCAAGATACAGCAACTCCAGCAGTGCCAGCAGGAGCTTACCGTGCTTAAGGAGACGCTGGAGAAGACCCAGGAGCTGGTGAATGGCAAAATGTACGAGATCGAAGACCTGCAGCTGCAACTGGAGAGTCTGCAGAAGCGTCACCGACTGTTTTTGAAGCGCAAACCCCAGCAAGGAACCTTTTCAGACGACCACTCATCCGTTCAGGTCAAGGATCAAATCATGTTATCGTCTTCGTCCGACGACGAAATGCTGACGCCAAAGCGCAAGCGATCACGAGCAGTCGTGGAAGACGTTGACGGTGATGATGATGAGCCGGAGGAAGTGGGGGTGCCTTTGCTAGTCCCGCGCGTCTCCACAGTTGCCACTGGCACTGGCATGGCGGTAGCGACTTCACATGTGAGCAGGTCTACAGTGCAGGATGAGCCGAGAGTGCATGTTGGGACCCCCAAGAAACCAACTTCTACATCTGCACCTGCAACTGCTGTGAGAACCTCATCAACTGTTTTCAAATCAAAATCAAAAACCCCTTCGCACGACGATGCGAACGACTCCGATGTCAGTGCAGGTGGCGAGAACGTCGATGTGCCTGACTACTTTTGGGGCAAATCCCGCCAACCCAAGCTTCTCACGCAACCAAAGATCCAGACGTTTGATGACCAGAGCGCCAAAAAGTTGCGAAATCTGGCGTTTAATCCGACCAGACCTGACGTCTTCGTGACAGGTTCGGACGACGGTGGTCTAGCTTTGTGGAATTACACGAGAAAGACTCAGAACGTGGCACATGTTGTGGGTTTTGACGCGACTACTCTTCGTCCAGAGGCTCCGTGTGCTGTGAGTGTGAGGATTCGCTTCTTGTGTTTGTTTTGTTTTGTTTAGTGTTGTGTGTAGCTGACTGTGGTGGTGTGTGGCGGGTGATACAGGAAGATGTGGTGTGGAGTCCGGACGGCGCTCGACTTGCAATCGCGTTCCGCGATCCAGTGTCAGGCAATGGCGAGTTCTGCGTCGTGCGTCTGCATCAGATGTCGCTGCAATCCGAAAACGCTCAATTCGGCAGCAAGAACAAATCGCCTCGAAAGGGTCCCGGCGGGTCGCCAGTGATGGTGAAAATCCCGAGTGACCGCATTGTCCGGAAGACGTCGCAGCTCCATCCGAAGGGCATCAACTGCGTCCAGTGGATGGGGAACAACGATGGAACTCTTCAAACGAGAGGACTCGTGACGGCTGGTAGTGACACGGTGGTGCTCTGGGAGGATGCGAAAGACGATCTCACGTGGCGTCGCGTACTGCACCGCGAGCATCGCAGTGAAGTGCGTTCGCTGTGTGTCCACTCGTCTGGTAGCCAGGTGTATTCGGGTGGCCAAGACGGCCTAGTGCTTCAATACGACTGCAAGGCGCTCTGCACTGTGCCGATCCTGCAGCGACGCAAGCCCTCGATCTGGAAGGTGAACAGCGTGCTGGAGCACCCGCACAACCCGCACCTGCTGCTGATCAGCTGCATCGACTCGAACGAGCAGCAGTTGCTGCTACACGATCTGCGCCAGGGCGACAAGCAGAACTCGATGACACTGGGCTGGCTAAAGCCGCGAGAAACCCGCTCCATGAGCGCGTACATCGTGCCCCGATGGTCGTCCGCGGGCATGCACGTCTCGTGCGGCAGTACTTCGGGCATGGTCCACATCTGGGACGTGCGCGCGCGGGGACCAAAGTTCCCCTATGTGTCACCGCATCAGTCGCTCGAGATGCATAGTGAGTCGTGGCGTTTTGGTTGTGGATGTTTAGTTGCGGATGGATGGTCGTGGACTGATGGGGATTTGGTTGTGGATGCCTACAGAGAAACAAGTGATGCATGCGACGTGGCATGCGCGATACAACGCGCTTTTTACTATCTCCAACGATCGCACCATCGGCCTCGCGTCGTTCAAGTGATTTTGCTAGTTGAAGTTGGTGCGAGAGCTGTAATTTATGTGGCTAGTGTTTTAATTATTTCCTCCCAAAAAGACACGACACCCAAAGAGTTTGTTCCCCATGCCGAGTGATTTGAGTGACCCGAGTGACTGCAGTGACAGTGAGAACCGAGTGGACAAGGTGGTCCGAGTGGACGAGGTGGTCGGAGTGGACGGAAACCTTGTGAACGTGGCAGATTGTGGACGAGGGCGCTCGTCAAGCCACCACTACGGCGCCGTCCGTTCGGCCGTGCACCAGTTGCAGCGTCGGCATCAGCGCCAGGTCGACACTGTGAAGAGACAATTGGCAGCAGAGGTTCGACAAGAGGAGGAAGAGGAAGCAGAAGAAGAAGCAGAAGCAGACGAAGAAGCAGAAGACGATGATGATGATGACGAGAAAGAGACGACACCGTGTGGTTGTATGGGACGCGAGCAGTCGGTGAGGCGGCTGGAGCTCAAGATTGGTGCGTGCGTCGCTCATGTCCTTGGTGGCTGGCCATCGCACTGACTTAAATGAGTGGACTCGACTTGACAGATCGGCTGGAGAAACGTCTGCTGCTGACAGAGGAATTGCTGCGTCTCAAGTGCCAGTCGGAACCAAAAGAACACGAGTTTATGGAGTTTTTCTTTGCCGAAATGGAGAAAAACCAGAGCGAAATGGACCGAATGGCACGCCGCGTGGACCACTTGCTCAACCAAATGCAGCAGATGCAGTGCCAGTGGCGCCACCAACAGCAACAGCACGTGAAAAGCCAACAAAAGCAAGACCAGGCCGTCAAAACCATGCAATTACTCGTGGAATCCGACCAGTTACGACAAGAAGCCAAAGCGATGACGGTGCAGCAGCACCAAAGGCAACTCAAGAGTGTGCGCCAATTTGTGCAGCAGCAAGTCGCCGACTGTCGACTTCACGCAGTCAATCAACTCGCAGAGATGCGAGTGGCCCTACAGGAAGCCGCTAGCGAACGAGAAGCCGCGCAACTCGAGTCTCTGGCGAGCCACCGCAAGGAGTTGCGGGAGGAACTCGAGATGGTCGCCGCCATGTGCCGAAGGTTGGTGGCACTGATGGGTGCTGAGCTGAGAGAGTGAGTTGACCCACTGATGCCACTGGTGCATTTGCTCAGCAACAAGAAAACCATCCGTGTGCTGACCGATGAAATCGTCAAAATCAAACGCAACGCCATGCGACCGGCTGACCACGAGACCCAGTTGCTGCTGGACAAGTTTCAGTTCCCCAAGCCCACCGTCGCACACTCGGCCACCGCCAGCTAGCGATCCGTCGACCACCACTACCACACAACCTGACATCCACACACGGAGAGTGCTATCCTACGGCTTACTTGACCAGAACCCGTGTTGCTGTCGTGTTCATCGCACTGCTTGTGAACTGTATTGTACACGTTTCTCCACGCCAATAAATTACACACCGTGCCATCCAATCCAACACGCGCCAAGGGCCACCGACACAGGTGGTCCTCCAATTGGTCCTCAGACTCACTCAAACAAGAGCTCTGGCAGATACGACTGCCACTTTTTCTCTCGCTCCTGCCCTTTGGTGGTCGCCACAGGAGAGCCGTGCCACACTTGACGCGGATGCACCAGCAGATCTGGCCGCCAGCCGTCACCTTTGCCATAGTGTTTCCAGCACGACGTGAAGAACTCGTCAAGTGCGCAACGGTCCATTTGCTCAAACTGTCGCTCGTCCACAAACTGATCTCCAGGCTGGTCCACACGAAGTGACGCCATCACCAGCAGCTCACAAAGGCGTTTGCGGCCCAGCACGAGAGCTCGTCGGATGTTGGGCAGCGCATCGGGCGTGACACTGCGCGCAATGTTGTTGCGCTCGTTGAGCGGATCAATGACGTTGCAGACGCGCACTTGGAACGGAAACCCGGTGCTGGCGCTGGCACTTTCCACGCTGGCTGTCAGCTTGTTCACTTTGTTGCGGATGGCGTCCACGGCCAACGGCGACAACAAACTGGTCGACTCGCTGGAACCCACGCGGGGTCCATCACCAGTCGAGTCCGTGGCCGTTGCGGTCGTCGTTGCTTTGGCAAAGGAGCCGATCGTGACCAGTGGCACTGGCCCATGGATGCTCACGGCGTACTCGTGCCACACAAAGTCTGCAAACATGTCGAGAAAGAGGAAAAGCGCCTGAAGCGGATGCTTGATGACGGCCGCGTGGCGGTTGAACAGCGCCATCACCATCGTGTTGAGCGCATACGTCGACAAGGAGCCACCGCTCGCGCCCAGGATGGTCGGTTGGCTGTGGGATTGACTGGCGCCTAGCGCTTGAAGCGGGAAATACACCGAACTCTCGTAGGCGCACCAGGCCTTGATCAGCACCAGACTCTTCTTGAACAGGTGGTCCTGCCCCACCAGTCGGTCCACTTCATGCAACAACAGCAATGCGCCCATCGCCCCAAAGCGATTCGCCGTCAGATCCACCGCCACGTTGTCGATGGTGCACTTGACGACCCGCACTTCCGCGTTGATAAAGCTCACATTACGCACAGTGCACGACTTGAGCATGTTGTTGGTTGCACTGGCGATCGCGTCCGGACGCAGCGGACTGTTGCTCACACCGCCAAATGCAGGCGCCGACTTCATGTACGGACTTCGCATCTGGCTGCCATTGATCTCATGCGTGGCGGCCAGACACAAGGCCTGGGTGACGGCCAAATGCCATGTGTGCTCCATCTCTGGAGGCAGCAGGATGCTAGCGTCAATGTCTGCGTTCGGCAGGTACGTTTTCATGGGAAATGACCCCGTTGCGATGATCGGAACGTGACGCTGGAAGTGCTTCTCCAACACAAACTGTACGTAGCTCATCACTCGGTGCCGGACTTGCTCTGACTCGAGAGTCGGCCCGATCCATTCGAGCAGCTCGTTGATGCGCAAGCAGACAGAGCTGGATGTCGCCAGAGCAAACCTCTCACTGGAGAAGAGTCGTCGCAAACTATGGATCTGCTTGGATTGGGCATCGCTTGGGGACGACTGAAACTGCTGTTGCTCTTGGTCGGAGAGCTTGATGTCGGAAAGCTTGGTGATATCCCAAGAGGCAGCCGCAACGCCTGAGAGCAACAATCGGCGCAATGCCTCGATCTGCGCGTCTTTGTCTTGCAGTTGTCGCATTAAGTTTCGGTTTGCAGGGTTGGTTGGGTCGTCCGGTTGATTGTTGGTGGGCTCCACAGGGTCAACTTTGGCAGCGCCTTTGGCTCTCAACGCACTTCCGTAATCGATTGGTTTGCGGTACAGCGACAACACTCTGCTGCCAGGCGCTGCTCTCGTCGCCTCGTCCTCTCTCGAACGTGGACCCTCTGGTCTGTTGTTGCTGTTGTTGTTGTTGCCAGTATCAATGCGCAACTCGATTGCCGGATGAATTCCATTTTTCCCACCGTGGAACCTCTCGTACACATCGACAGGTACCAATTTGTCTACTTCCTCAGCTGGCGATAGCTTCCTCTTTGTCTCTGCAGTCGCAGCTTGAGGAACTGTCATCAACGTTGTGCACGTAGACGCCTCGAACTTCGACGACAATAGCGTCAGCGAACCAGTCAGTGGCTCTTCAGGCGCCTGCGTCACTGCACTTGAAGGCCTATTAACCTCGGACGACTCCGGCAGTGATGCAGGCCCAGGGCCTTCTTGCAGTCTCCGCAACACAGCTTTCGCCTGTTGTATTTCAGTATCGAGTTGATCAGCCATGTTCTTGCGTTCGATGCGATCTAGCACTTCTGTCAGGTCTTTGGTACTGTTCGAGTCACAAAAAAGCTTAAGGTCGCTTCTCAGTTTCTCCATTTGCTTCTTTCGTTTGCGCAGATACTTCTCATCCATCAAAATGCCTCGAGGAGACGTCTTGGGGGCGCTCGCCCGACTCGCACTTGATCCCCCAGTCGTCTCGGGTGCAGTGGAATCACTTCGAGTACCTGCTCGTTCGACCGTCTGGTGGGTTGCTTGCTCATCTTCCAAGACGCTCTCGATCATGCTCTCACACGCTTCGTCTCGTGTACAAGCCATTGGTGTTCGCGCATAAAGGAGTTCTTCCGGAGAAGAAGATGATTTGGCTTGGGGTGGTGACACAGGTGGCGATGGCTGAGGCTGAGGTTCGTCCACGTCACCATCCTCATCGTTCACTAGTGTCTCGATCGAGTCTTCAATCTCTCTCATGTTGGTGTTGGCAGTCACACTCGTGTTGGCATTGGCACTGTCGGTGTCGGTGTCGGTGTGCACTGGGTCATCCTGGTGTTCGTCCACTTTCTCCTTTTTCGCTGTTTCCGTCGCTGGCTCTTCCTCATCCATCTCCTCGGTCTCTTCGACGCGAGTCAGCCCCATTTCCTTCTCATTCACGTTATCGTTATCGATTTCGTTCACGTGGAGCACCACGTCGCCAGTTCCTCCTGCAGCAGCAGCAGCAGCACTTTTGGATTTCTTTTTCTTCTTCTTTTTCTTTTTCTTCTTCTGAGAAGACGGTGTTCCCGCGGCGAGAGCTGCTCCTGCCACCGCGGACTCGGAGTTTCCAACCACACCACTGGGCCCACTTGCGCTTGCGTTTGTCTCCTCTTGTTGTAGCAACCAGTCGGCCGCTTCTTGGGCTCGTGCTGAGGCTTGCTCTCGCAGTAGATTCTCCGCTATTGAAAGCTCCAGTTGAGCGTCCATCATGTTGGTCGACGAGTTGATGATCAGCGTGTAGTCCTCGATCGCCTTCTCATATGCTTTCAGTTTGTGTAGGTAGACACGAGCGCGTGCCATCAGCGCTGTCAGTGTCACTTCGCTCACTACACGGCCTCCGGTCGTACCACTGAATCCTCCGCCAACATTCGATCGAATCACCGAGGAAGAGGACGTCATGTTGGTCTGATTTGAACTAAAGCGATGGCGCTTGCCGCTCGCTTCCTCGTGAACCACGACCACCAGCTCGTTATCGCCACTGGACGATCTATGACCAGAAGTGGCTCCGCCATTGTACTCACAGTCGACAATCGCCGTGTAGTCTTCCACCGCCTTCTCAAACAAATTGGCTTCTTCGTACAGTCTCGCGCGCAGTAGCAACGCATCCACAAAGAATCCGCTCGTGTCCAACACCTGGCTAACTTGCTCAATCGCACGCAACGCGTGGCCGTCAACTCGTCGCAGCAATTTGGCGCGGGTCATGCGCAAGTCAAAGTCTTCCGGGTCCAATCGAGATGCAGCCTCCAAGTCCTGTTCCGCGTGATCCAACAAGTTAATGGCCAAAAACGCTTCGCTTCGCTGCTTCAACAACTGGGTGTCCACGGGATCTCGCTCCAATAGAAACGAATAGTCGCGGATGGCCTTGCGAACGACCTCTTCGTTGAATCCACTCGGTTGACGCGAAACACCTTCTTCAAGAGCCAGAAGCTTCATGTCTTGCTGGGAGATTTGCGCCTCGTTTTCCGCGATTTTCATCATCAGCTCTGCGCGCTGTAGCACGTTTTCGCATGGCGATCGGTCGTGACAGAGCTGCAACTCAATGACTTGATCGAGTTCGCTCACTGCCAAATCATACTGCTGACACTGCCGATACAGACGCGCACGGAGTTGATAAATCGACTCGCACCGCTCGTCCAATTCTTGGGCCGTGGCCAAGTCTTCCAACGCCTTGTTGCACATGTTCATATCCTCGTACACACGAGCTCGCGCAATGAGCAAATCGCGTCTTTCATTGTTGCTGCGTGTGGCACTGTGATCGATGGCCAGCGAGAAATCCGCAATTGCTTCGTGGAATTTCCTTAGCTTGGTGTACGCCTGTGCGCGTTTGGAGAACAATTGGGCCTCGCCCGGCGTCTTGTCGATGATTTGGGTGAAGTCGTCGACGGCCTGTTGATACTGCTGCATGTGGAAATGGCAGTCGCCGCGATAAATAAACGCCTTGAGCTTGAGTGGTTGCAGCCGCAACACTTCGGAGAAGCAGTTCATGGCCTGTGGAAACAATCGCTTTTCCAGCAGCTCTTTGCCTTTGGCAAATGCCGCGTTAATAGGTTCATCGTCTTCGTCTCGATTGGATCTGGTGGTGGCATTTGCATTGGCGTTGGGTCTGGAGGAGGAAAGCAGTCGACGGCTCACGTGGTCACTAGCGCCTGTAGATACTATTGTGGCGTTGGTGGCGTTGGTGCTGGTAGTGGGCAGTAACACTTTTCCACTGAGCGTTCTGTACTTGGAGATACCTGCTCGCGCCACAAGACTCTTCTTCTTCTGAGGATCGACAGCTGCTGCTCGCGTGGAGGTGCTGCTGTTGCTGCTGCTGGAAGTGCCATTGGAGGCTTTGGACCCTCCGCTACGAGCCAAAGCGTCAGCGTCCACCGCGTTGGTCATCGCGAGTCTACATCGTTGGCTCGCAATCGGTTCTTCCGCCGCTTTGACGGTCTTTTGAGCAATCGATGCGTTCGGAAACGACGGGATGGAGGAAGACGTGACGTGGCCATTGACGCTGATAGTGGGACTGGTGGGCTTTCGCCAGGTCGAGACGTGGGCTGTAGAGAGTGGAATGGGATGAGCGTTTGGCGACATCGTCTCCAGTGACTTCTGCACCGAATTCTTCCTTCGAGGCTTCTTGTCCATCGCGTCCGAGAGTGCAATTGAGCAAACAATGTGCCTCTCCCCACTGCCGCATTTACTGCTCGTCACGGTGTGCTTGCCAATTCTTAGAGTCCAGCACGTGTACAGCAACCTTCCAGTCACCTTCGCGCAACCTGCATAGGGGTTCTATTTGAGCCACTACTCCAAACTCCAGTTTCGAACCGGTACTCACCAATAGTAACTCCTCAGTTTGTGTGGTGCTGTGGTGCGGTTCATTCTCAACAAAGAGACATGCACCCCTGCACATACAGTTAACGTGGCCTCTAAGGGCGTCTAGGGGTACTCTAGATGCCATTTTATACAGAAAACCCTGCCAATTGGACGGGTGTGAGAGAAAGGTTAATAACGCGACGACCAGATTCAACAGATCCGTAACACTCAAAGGAACTGGTGCGACGCCAACAGTTCGATATTGTTGTTTTCTTTGCTTCTCTCCACGCCGACCTCGACCACTCCGTGGCAGTTTTAATATCCACTTTGTACATTGCGGACACGTCAGGCTCCGTATGCGTGTCGTGTGATATAGTGCTTCAGAAATTGTCTGTTACTGGTTACAAGCAACTTTACGAAGAGTTGCAGAAAGCCTTAAGGAGTTTCAGAGTGTAGCTTGAAGG
>JAMFLO010000156.1:0-76587 GCA_027475765.1 Paralagenidium karlingii
CACTTTGTCCAGATTACAGTTGTTCTCTGCACACCACACGCTGACGCCTGAAGATCCAGCGATGATGGCATTCTTGAGCGTTCCTCCTGGTTTCACGACGAACATGGCGTCGTCACTCTTGGAGTCGCCATTGGCATCACATGCGCCTCCAGGTCGTTCATATCGTTTGTTTCCACCATCGAAGATTTGGCCTGCCTCGATGACCTTGGGTGACTTTAGGGTGACCGTTTCTTGTCCTGTGGGCCACTTGGAGTCTTGAGACACTGGAGTTTGGGTTGGTTTTGGAGTCTCTATGAGTTTTGGAGTTTCGGTTGGCTTGGGTGTTTCTGAGGGTTTTGGTGCTTCGGTCAGCTTTGTAGTCTCTGCAGACTTGGGAGTGGTGGTCGGAGCTGGTGGAGGTGGTTGCGTCGGACTTGGTGGAGGAGGTGGTGTTGGTGTTGGTGAGGGAGGTTGAGTTGGAGCTGGAGTCTCTGCTGGTTGCGGCGTTTCTACTGGTTTTGGAGTCTCAGCGGGTTTTGGAGTTTGAGTAGTCTGGGTTGGCGTTGGCGCTTCCGTCGGCTTTGGTGTTTCGGTGGGCTTTGGTGTCTCAGTGGGTTTGGGAGTCTCAGTGGGTTTGGGAGTCTCAGTGGGTTTGGGAGTCTCGGTGGGTTTGGGAGTCTCAGTGGGCTTTGGAGTCTCAGTGGGCTTTGGAGTCTCGGTGGTCTTCGAAGTAGTAGGCCTTGGTGCTTCAGTCGGCTTCGGTGTGGCAAAAGGACTCACTGCTGGGACTCCCACGTTGTTACCATTGTTGTTGGCTTGACGGTTTGTGTGGGTGTTAGTGTTGGTGTTGGAATTCCTGTTGGTGTTTGTGGTTGGGTTCGTGTTTCCATTTGTGTTGGTGTTTCGGTTGAGGTTGTTCACGACTTCCCGATTATCGCTGTTGACGCGATTGGCATTGACGTTGGTGCGAGCATTGTTGATCCGATTGTTGTTGATGGCATCGGCGTCTCTTGCGCTCATAACATACACCGAGCCAGTCGCTGGGTCATAGTATAATCCTGCGTCCTCGCTATCTGCTGCCGTAAGATCGCCTGGAGAATAAAAGTCTTCGTCACGAGGGCGTCTAGTCGTCGCTCTTGCTTGTGTATTGGATGCTGGTGCTCCTGCTGGCTGAAAGTACCCAGAATTTGGCATCGTTTGTTCTCGCGCTGGCGTGTAATACATTGCTTGACCTCGCAGATTGCGTGTGATGCCATCGTCTTTCGCACACGCCACCGCTGTGCTGAGCGAGCTGAGTGCAAGTCCCCAGTGAATCGCTTTCATGTCATCAAACAGGTCACAGAAATACTCTGCAAGGAAGAGGAACAGCGATGGACAATCCTCGTGACGGAAACGACGCAACGCGAAGGACTCGTTTCGACTTGTTGACCAACACCACCAAATCGACAACAACGATGTTCACGAGGCCAGTGGAGTTCCAAACTAACCAATCTGATCATGTTCCTGATACCCACATGACCAACATGAAGGTGTTTAATTGGTGGCATCATCGTCACTCTTGTTATGTAATTTCAGGCACCCAGGTTCACTTGCATCAGCTGGTGACCAGCTCAGTGGGAATTTTCCCTCGGGCATGTAGAGTTGGGTCACCAGATTGACAGCCAGCTGGGTTTCAAACAAGAAACTCAAGGAATGGGCGGAAAAGGATGGCACACCCACAAGACTTGATGCTGTTCTTTGCATCTTCATCTACCAATGTGGAAGGTCCACCCTATCCAAAAAGGTAGGAGACAACCAGAGCATGGGATCAGTGGGCAGTTGATGCCAATGACCGTCTGGTGGTCTCCCAAATCCCAAAACACGGTGCCGCAACACGGGGCGAAGCATGCACAGGCCATGTCCGCTTTGCCCCGTGTTCTGACGATCTCGGACCCACCAAATGGAGCAAACCGTCAAAGTGCGCCACCGCGCACACGAAAGCAGTTGGGCGACACTCACGAGCTACCAAACCAGCAGCTTTGTGCTTGCTGCTCAATCTCAAGCGCTTATGAAAAGACGACGTTTTCGTGCTGGCAACTGCACCGCCCATACGATTGGCACATAGTGCAAGTCGTTACTGGGGCCGTGTGTTGGATGGGTTCCAACGTCCAACGTCGGGTCGTGGGAGACCTGCAATGCTCGCATTGGCACCATGCTCTTGCATTGTTCTTCAACTCGATCCCCATAGTGACGACAGGAGTCAGTGGTGTGGTCTGGTTTGTTGGTTGGGCAAACCTCGATCGATCCAAACTGGCATTTATTTGCACATTCCATCAGCCCCCCTTGCCAATGGAACTCGTACGACTCGTCTGGTGATCTGGATACTGTTGTCGTTTGCGTTCATCAGTAATTGATGCAAGTGATTCTCTGATTCTCGCACATGGGCAGATTTTGTCTTTTGAGGTTGCAGAAAGAAAACTCCAAGTGATTATTTACACGAAAAGCGGAAATGTCATCTCATTCACACAGCTTCCACCACTTCACAGCAATGTGGAGGGTTCTGCGCCTGACTTGGTGATGGCTTTATATGCTCGACATTGCCTTACGCACAATCGAGTGAAGCTCGTAGATGACTTCACCTGCAGAAGGACAGTACCAAGCACCAGGCAGCGATGCGCGAGAGCCAACACTTCGGGTAACATGGACATGGAAAACGAGGCATGGATCTGACCCGTTGCCACTTTTTGAAGCAACGCCGTCTCCAGTACTTTCCGAGACCTGGGGATTGACCTACATGCTTGTATTGTTGAAGCTGCCCGTACAAATCACCTCCAGCCATGAACTCGACCACAACACGCAGATCCGACAGAGCTTTTCACGCAACACCAACAAAGCGCACAATATTGGGGTGGACCATGTTCACCATCATTTTCGCTTAGGACAGCAGTCCGTCAATGTGTTGCATGCTGAGACGATTGCTTTCAGACAAGCGCTTGATGGCCACCGTTTCATTGCCATACGTGCCTTTGTACACCTCGCCGTACCCTCCTTTTCCGAGAAGCGACTCCTCCTGAAGCTTTTCCAACGGAATCTTGGCTGAGAAAAGCACTGGGTCCTTCAACAGAACCCCGACAGCCGTATCGTTGCCGTTCTCGTCGATCAGCTGAGTGAACTCCATGACGGTCTTGAGATCCTTTGATCGTTTCTTTCTCATCCACACGAACGCGACCAACGCGCACACAGCGACAAACCCGATCGAAGCCACGACTGCGATCACGACCACAGAACTTGACGACGAATTAGACTCTGATGGGCGAACATCGAATCTATTTCATTCCTCATCTGCTCAAGAATACGCATCAGGCTATTCGTTCAAGCTTGTATACGGATCGAAACTCCCACCACTTAAGACGCAAAGTGTCGCATTGCTGATGACTACGGGTTGAGCTCCATTCTGACAGCTGTCCAGATGAAATTCCAGCATCAGCTTCATTTTCTTGCTCCAAGAGCTGGTCATGCTTCAAAGTAGTTCTCGCCGTTAGTCGAGAGGTTCCTATTATTATGGCTTTTCCTGGGATCAGCGGAAATCATCGGCTGTCAGGCCTTGCACATGGAACGCACAATTCTTGGAGCGACTTTGGAGAATTGATCCCACTCAGTTCAGTGATGTTGTTGGAATCAAGCTTGCTGCTCACGATGCACAGCGCACGTGTAAGACCATAGCACACTACATGCCGACCTTGTTTCTTACAGAATTCTCAAACTGGAAAGAAACATGGCGTTGGCAAGCGGAGAGATGTGATTTGAACTTAGATCTCTGTGACACATCACCAGTCTGTTCATCGAGACAACTACATGACTGTTTGAAGAAGAGAATTGCCTTGCAGTTGCCGGATTTTTTGCGACGACGCAAATACCGGAAATTGCGGCAATCGATTCACATGGAGATCGCTGAGAATCACACACAACCTGACAATTCACTCCACGCAACAACAACCCATGACACACTGCAGCACCTTCACGCACAATTCTTTGAGCTGGGTTCCATCCGTGTATGCGTCTGGTTGGACCACGTGGATGCTGAACGAGTTCAAACTGGTGTGTTCCAGAGCTCTGAAGAGCGACGAGTGATACCAGCATCAGCTGCAAGCCACGATAGGTGCATCCGTATTCAAATTACAGCAGTTTCAGTTGGTTGGGTACTGTCGCATTGACGTTCCTTCACACTTTTGCACATTCTCGCGCGTGTGTTTGAACCTGATGCGACTCTTTTCGGGACACGGCACGGCGGTGGCGTCATCCAGCGCATCGTCACAGATCATCTTGTGCTCCAGGTCTCGGTGTGAAGAATATGATTCCATTTGGGTTTGTTCAGATGGTCCCATTGCGACTTTTTGGAGAATGGTCCAGGTTTGCGCTGCCACGGCACCAAAATCCACAAGATCGGCAGCGTGAACTGGTGCAGCTGCCAGGTGAGTTTTTCCAGTTGGGTCATCTGGTATTGATCCTGCACAAACTGGGGCATCACGGAGCTGGACTGCTTTTTGAGATTGAACAACGAGGTATTGTGGCCACCAAGCACATCGTCTTGCAGCATCTCCTTGACACTCGGTCTCATCTTTCGGTCTCGTGCCAAGCAGCGTCGAAGAAACACCTGGACAGCTCTCGATAACGGCAACAGCTTTGAACGAGAGAACAAACCAAAAGGTGGGGTTCGCAATTCGCGCGACAATGGCGTCTTCATCCTATCGCTCGAACTCGATGAGTCGTCAGCGAGAGCAAAGAACCGCTAGTGTTCGTCTTTCTTTTCATCATACATTCTGCCATTTCTGGAGGACAATACTCGGCCGTGAAGCCCATGCGCATGGGCTCCTTGACCTTGCAACAGTTTTCAAAATCCACCCGCTTGAATTATCCACTTGTAGTCCTTCCGTGACAATCCGAAATGGAAGGCACCGTGGAAAGCTTTGTTCGACTTAATAGAGCAGTGCCCGGCAGTGCAGTGCGCTTGAAATGGATCACTAGCGTAGCCCCACGTGTCCACACGGCTGCTCAAAAGGCCCTGGTGATGATGATCAATGCACGCCACCACCTGTATGCGTTGGTGGTCAAAGAGAATCCTCCTTAGCAAGTGACTACCTTGCACCCGTTCAGTCGTTTGTTGGCCACTCCCAAGTCGTTCATTGTCTTGCAATCAGTCCAATCACTTGTTCATCATCTATGGAACCCCGTGATTGATGGCGCTAGTTCAAACCGCTTCTTCTACCAGTCGATCACTCCACTCACTCGGGTGAACCAACCCATCAGTACGAGAACAGTGACGACAGTGACGACAACCAAAGTGAGTCGAACGCCATGAAGTCGACGGCAATGAGTCTTTCACACCAGTTGATGAGCTATCAATGTGCAACATGCCACACTAGCAGACCGAACGAGTTCACACACTTTGTCTTATGCAGCCTCAACCTGCCTCTTCTTTGGCAATCCACCTGAGCAATATTTCGCGCATTGTGCATGGTTGGCGCACACCCAATGCACAGCTCATTTGGCTGGTCCTTGGACGACGCGAACTCGTTGAAGCCCACCAATGATCACATCCTGGCGCCAATCCTTGCCTGGAACCGCCATGTCCAGCACTTGTCGCATCTGTTGTTGTTTCTCCGCCGCAACAAAGTGACCACGAAATTGCGACTTGATGGCATTGATTGATCTCTGTTTCGTGTCGCGCATCGCCGCATCCATCGCTTGTGCATCACTTACCTCGCTCACTAGGTCCTCCACACTGCGATTCAGGCCCTTGATGGTGCCATTTTCATTAATCACTTGCTTCAAGACCTCATTCATCATGTCCAACACTTGACTCTCTGGGACAATGGCGGCCAGCTTGTCTCCGACACTTCCAAGGCCAGGAACGCCGAGTAAGTCGCTGGCAAGATTCGCAAGCTTGAGAAACAGTGAGATTCCTTTGAGAATCGGCAGACACTTTTTTGCACCAACTCGCTCGAGTGTTTGATCTTGATGCGATACTTTTCAGGACACAAACAGCATTTGATCGCAGTGGCATCATCAAACGCTCCCTCACAAAGCATCTTCAGCTCCAATTCCTGGTTCACCAGTCGACCAAAACTCCATCCCGACTGGCTTTCGCCTCCTGGTTGATCCTCCCATGGTACCAGCATCCACAGAGTCGGAAGCGTGATCTGATCAACTTGCCAGATGAGTCTCTCCTGGCCTTGGAACATCCTGTGCATCTCGTCTTGCATGCTCGAAAGCTTCTCTTCAATGATACTCCCTTGGTGTTTGAGTTTGAACAAGGTGGTATTGAATCCACGGATCACATTGTCCTTGAGAATGTCTTGGAAGCAGGGTCTGTGCGTGGGGTCCCGTGACAGACAGCGTTGGAGAATACCTTGCACTGGGGTTGTCAGTGCCAACAACTGGAAGGTTTGATCAAAGGAGAATTGTGGGTCCACGAGTCTTGTCACAATCTCTTCGCGTGTCAAGCACTGGAATTCCATCAGTGTTTCCCCACGAACCAAGTATTTCAACCACAACACTCCAAAGCACCACACGTCAAACGATGGGTCTGTTCGAAGTTGATCAGCACACCGACGATTGTTGTGGGTGGCTTTCGAGCAGCGGTGGCGCCATTTCCGGTGGACAGTATTCGGCGGTGAAGTCCATCGGCATGGGCGCATTGAATCTGCAACAGTTTTCGAGATCGACCAGCTTGAACTCGGGAAACACACGACCGAATTCTCCAACTTGAGATCGCCATGCACAAACCCGTGGCAGTGCACAAACGCCACACACTCGGCGATTCTCTTCATCGTTGGAATCGTTTGATCTCGACAGGCGCCACCACAGGTCTGAATCGCTTCTTTCAGGTTTTCTCGACCGAGCTCCATCACCAGGGCCGACTTGTTGGTGGGTTGACTGTTCCATACGATGTTTCTATCAAAGGCCAACGCCTTCACAAGATATCGCTTCGCTTCTGCAGCTTGACTCGTTGCACATGTCGTAGAAAGTCGAATTCTCGCTCGTCGGCACGCGTGGCTGTTGCATCAGCAGACTCGTAGATCTTGAGGGCATGTGCTTTGCTAGACATCTCGCTGGATACATCCATAAACACACGGTTTCTTCCATTGAGCACCCTTGTGTACTTTCAAAGTAGTATTCGCTTCCTTTCACTATGACAACGTCCACGTCAGAAGCGCAACCTTCTGACGGCCATGTCAATGCGGTTGGTGATCCAGTTGATGCTGATGGGGATCTCGTCTGGCTCGATGCCGAGCTCCAGCGGTGGTTGCTCCCGAGTCTGTGCTCGCATGGCATCTTCTAGCAGCAGAATCGTGGCCGAATTGGTGGCGATTTGAACCGGAGTTTCGGATTTGTCATTGGCAGCAACCACAGACGCTCCATGGCGAAGCAACAGTCGACACAAGTCTGAGTCACCGTTTTTGGCCGGGATGTGCAACCCAGTCAATCCATCGTTGGTTTGGCAGTCGACCGATACTCCTTGGTCAAGCAACCATTCACAGACACCCAAGCGATTCTTGTCAGCTGCGAGGTGTAAAGGGGTCGATCCTTTGGCGGTTCGATCCGAGAGATCGGCTCCTTGGGCCAACAGCATGCGACAAAACCGTGGAACGAGGCGAAATGCATTGCCGTCCAACCGTCGGGGTCACGGGCTCGAACAGATGCTCCATTTTCAACCAAAACACTGCAGGCTCCATAGTCACCTTTGCAAGACGCTGTATGCAGGGCAGTGGTCAAAAGAAGGTCTTTTAGGTCTTCCTGCAATGCC
The DNA here is from genome assembly GCA_027475765.1 of Paralagenidium karlingii. Lineage (NCBI taxonomy): Eukaryota > Oomycota > Peronosporomycetes > Paralagenidium > Paralagenidium karlingii. Next base: position 7,766 of record JAMFLO010000156.1, read on the forward strand.
TGTTGCAGTGGAGTCTTCCCACTCTCATCGGTAGCAAGAATCAAAGCTCCATTCCGCACCAGCAACTGGCTCACTTGTCGATCTCCATTCTGGGCAGCAATTACACATTGCTGCCCACGGGGTCAAGCCCTGCGGAGTTGACGCCGCCAGCAGAGCGAGAAGCGACATATTTCCATATGACGCTTGGAGGCAGCAAGATGCAACGGAGTCATGTCGTTGGCAGTGGGATCAGCAAGTGAAACACCCGCCTCCTTCAGCCTTTGACACACCGCCAACTGACCCTTCAGTGCGGCGATATGCAACGAATGAAAGCCTTCTCGGTTTCTTGCAGACAACGGAACTTTGTGCTTGATCAATCCACCCAACGTCTCCAAGTCGCCACGAGCAACCGCGGAATAGAGTGCTGTCGTACCAAGCGATTCCAAACCTATCGACTCGGCATAGCCCAGCAAGGTTTGTCCGTCCCGATGGACAGCAAGCACGGAAGCTCCATTCTGCACCAAAAAGTCACTCACCTCAGGATGACGGTTTTTCACGGCAGCAGACAACACCCCAGTACTCTTCACAGATGCTCCTTTCGTCACCAACCATCGACAGACAGACAGATGACCATTGCTGGTAGCATTGTGCAATGGAGTCACACCGTTGCTTGTCGAAGCATCCACCAAGGCTCCGCTCTCAACCAACACTTGGCATGTCGTCAGATCACCTGTTTCCGCCGCCATGTGCAATGCAGTCGAACTGGACGACGAGTGAGCCTTCACGGATGCCTTCTTGTCAATGAGCAGACGGCACACTTCCGAATGGCCCTCGCTAGCCGCGAGATGCAATGGAGAAAGGCCACCAGACGTATGATTTTCCAAGGAGGCCCCCACGTCAATCAGCAAGCGACACGTTTCTAGGTGGCCATTCTTACAGGCGATCTCCAATGGCGTCATACCATGTCCCTGTACCGCCACAAAGGACGCACCTTTCTGTATCAACCAGCGACAAATCTCCATATTGCCATTCCCAGCTGCAACGAAGAAGCTCGTGTCGCCGTCGCTATTGAGAACTTCCAATGAGGCTCCTTTATCCACCATCAACTGACACGTCGCCAAATCGCCAATACGTGCGGCACGATGAAAGGTATCACTGTGTTTTCGTAGTTGCTGCGGATCCTTCCAACTTTCTCCGATCTCATCCACGATCTCAGCTGCAGATGGACGATCAACCAACTCAAGCAACGATGAGCAAGGGCCATCATAGCCGGTGGAGTTGACTTCGAAAAGGACGCACGGAGTCGTTCGACTACCTTCTCAAGCCTTGCCTCCTCCTCAAGGTTGCTACCTTTCTCCACTTCAAAGGCAGCGTATGGAACCTCGTGGGTGTCCAACTTCGACAAGACAACCCCAAACGAAAAGATGTCTGCTTTCTCGTCATAATCACGACCCATCCTCGCATAGCTCAGGAGGAACCAACCCTGTCAGTCGAACTGACAGCTGCGAACAAAGCAACACATGTCGCGAGTTCACGTCGCCGTGGATCACTTTCGGATTCAACGAGTGCAAGTAGTTCAACCCTTTTGCAATGTCCCGGGCGATGCCTAGCTTGAGATCGTCGAGCCCTGTTTGCCAGTCGTTCTTGAACAGCAACAACAGATAGCTCAAGGAGCCTTCCATGCATTCCATCACCAAGCTGACACCGGTCACAGCGTTGCACTCCACACCCACCAAGTGGACGCTGTTGGGGTGATGCATGGATGCCAGCACACTGGCTTCACGCAACAGTCGCTCGACGGAGCATGTCTGGTTAACCCGCATCACGCAGTCGCTTGATCGCGACCTTGCTCTCGTGTCCGGATTGGTCATAGTACCTGCCTTTGTACACCTCCGTGAATGCTCCTCTGGTTGAAAGTGCTTCGATGAAGAGGAACTCCCCACAGATCTTGAGGACACGAAGCACCAGATCGTCCATCAGCGCCACCACCGAGTCGTACGTCGTCCGTGCGCCATCATCGTCTTTCTCGTCGATCAGTCGTCCACAAATCGGTGGATTTTTTCATCTCTTGCCTTGAGTTTTCCTCATGTTTGGCCTTGCGCTTTGCAAACCATTTCAACCATTTCATCGTCACTTTACTACACCAGAGAATGGCGCGTTTCGGTCACTCACGCGGCCACCCGAAGCAACGGAAACGCACAACTCGATCTCCTCCGATTGACTGAAAAACCAGTCGGCCCATGCAAAAGACAACCACGGGGTTGCGCTCTTCACATCTTGATGGAGCGTGGAGAGAGAGAGATAGATAGAGAGAACTCCATGCATTCAACCTGCCATTTTGTGTGCCCCCGCCCCTCTCCCCCAAGGCGCGAGTTACAAGGCGACCGACGGACTAGTAGTCGTGGTCTCAGTTGAACTACCTCATGACTCGAAACGGAATGTGATGAATGGGACGATGTAACGAGGCTGACCCAGAACGCATCAGCAAACCTTGGTGCGGGGCGACTGATGTAGTCGTTTGCGTTTGACCCTGTTTGCCAGTCGAGGGTTGGTCACCATCTTGTTGCGCCTTTTTGGCCGTGACTTCCTGGGTGCGTTGGCCGATTGAACGCACGAGCCATTTCATTCATGGTTGCGATTGAAACTCTGGATCTGTTGGCCAAGCAGAACACCACACTCCCCGGGGCAGAAGCAGTGGTGAGTACAGAGTCTTGCGACAGTATTTGCTCACTTGAACACGTTTCGGGTACTCCCCGCAACACCAACGCCTGGCTTTTTTTTTGCTGGGGACTTCATCGACACGATGACTTGAACGACAAGCGCTCGGTCGAAACGTGGGGTGGGGAACGCCCGCTCGTAGATAGAAAGAGTTGTTGCGTTCTCTTGATCCTCTTTCGGGCCACGGCCGAATCTGGTGACTTTGCTGGTGATTGGTCGAGAGTAGATGAAGAGATAGACGCTTGTAAAGCAGGAAGAGAATTGCAAAGTGAGTCTCTGTGTTGTTTGGTTCTGTTCCTTTTCCGTTCCTCTCTTTCCTGCTCTTTGTCTGCTCCTACAAGCTGGTCCTCAAAAGTGCACTATAAAGTGATGACCACTGGATTCTTGGGGTCGGTGGCATCTGATCAGCCCATGTCGTCTCAGGGCTTTCGTTGCTTGGACTTGGGATGGCGCACCCCGACTTGGTTGCTGTTGTAGCACTTACCTTGACCGTCTTGCTTCTTGCTGTGGATGCCACTCTTCTGGGTCTCCACACTTGACTTCAACTTCAGCCTTGGGTATGTGTAGGTGCCGGTAGCGTCACTTGCTAGACAGTCGTCGCCGTCGTCACGGACGGTTGTGATGCTGCAACAAGAGTCAACGGAAGGATTGTTCTTGGTGAAGCATGGCGGAAGTCTTCAGTGTCGAGAGCGGAACACTTGGAGTCCTTGCAGCAAGCGGAGCGAAAAAGGCTTCGCGACTGCGTGGAGGCTGACTTACGTTTATTGATCGACCGTTGCGTTTGGAGACGGTTCCTACTCGTTAGCACTCGAGACCCACGGCCCTCCAACACAAGCACTGCTTCTAGCATCGGTTCGGGACAATGGCATCTGGATTGATGTGAACGAAATGGCCAATTTCTACCATGGAGGTGAATCATGCAGACATCCCGACCATTTTACTGGCAAATGCGATGAGCAGACTATTTGTTGCAGGGTCTGCACGGCCAACGACAACGATCTTAGGCTTCCCCCGTACGTCATCAACCACATCGGAGCGCGTGAGCCCCTCAATCGTAGAACCCCTTTCCATGATCGCCCAGCAGCACGGCGGAGTGCACCATTACGACGCGCACAAACTCTTTGGCTTCCCAAAATCCATTTCGACCGTCAAACCACTGACGTCCATGATCGCCAAGCGTCCTTTTGCACTGACCCGGTCAAGTTTTGTGGGAAGTGGTGCGTATGTGACCCTTTGGACGGGCGACATATGCAGCCAGCTGGAGAGACCTCCGGGTCTCAATTCCAACCATGTGGAACTTTGGCGTCTTTGGGATACCAATGGTCGGTGCGGACATCTGCGGATTTAATGCTCTGGATGGCTGTAATAACAAAGCCGACTACGCCCACTGCCGCCGTTCGATGCAACTTGGCACGTTCTATCCGTTCTCAAGTAATCACAATACCAACACCAAGCAATCGCAAGAGCCGTATACACCAGTGAGATGCTGGAGTCTTCCAAGAAGTTCTTGAAGCTTCGATACCAGGGATGCTTCCGGTGGGCTACGAGTCCCATGTGACTGGCGCCCCATCGCGCGTGCATCGTTCTCCGAGTTCCCGCAGGACGTCAACACGCACGTGGCGCCAGCAGTGGACCAACAGTTTTTGTTGGGCGATTCCGTTTTGGTGTCGCCAGTGCTCGAAGACAACCCTGGCGAATGGCACGCCTACTTACCAAAGGGCGTGTATGGTGCGACCTGGTGGACTCGGCTTTCACTCGCGTAGAGAGCAGCGGCGGAGGTGCACACGTTCAGCGTAGGCCTGCACGATACATTGTGCACCTTCGGGGTGAAAGCATCATTCCCATGCAACAGGAAACGCTGCGAAGCGCCAATGTAGTGGCTCTTCCAAGCGGTGCAGGAACTGCTCGTGCCAAGCTTTTCGTGGACAATGGCGGGGAGATCGGGACTGGCAAGAGTTCGACGCTGGCGGCATTTCGCGATGCACGTGGACGATTCTGGCTCGGGGTCCTTGACCTCTTCGCTGACCATGAACAACAATGCCGGTGCCAGGGCCAAGGCCATTGTCAGGATCAAGTTGGTGGGTGCAGTGACCAAGCCGTCGACTGGTTACATCAACGGGGCGCAACACTTCTTTCGCGTACTGCACCCAGGTCCGCCGTCAGGTGGTGACCATCGAGGTATCCAAGTTGGCTCTCTCCATCGTTTCCAAGCTCGCCGTCGCGTGGGAAGTATGAAAAGAGGCATCTTTGCATCTCTGCATCTCTATATCTCGCTCTTTGTGGTCTTCTTTTGCAGGTGCTGGATCCGTTTGGATTGTGGCTTTCGCGGTGCGACCGAGCGTTCGAAATGGCTTCACAAACACGTTTTCTTTTGGCAACGATTGCAATTGATATCGTTTCTTGTTCCGTTTTGCGTTGTCAATCAGGCATCAGACACGCCCCATCTCGTGAATCCAAGCGATCAGCCTCTCCGACTCGCCGCGATGTGTTGCTTGCATCCTTCCATCCTTCCATCCTTCCATCCACTGGCGAAGCGACACCGGATCATCCGTTAATTGTTAATACGGCGGGGTGGGAGACGAAACGCGATCTTTTGACTCTTGACTGAATGGCCCAAGCTCCAGCTCCAGCTCAAGCCATTCATGAAGCGATTGCATGCGAAATCGATGACTTGGAGAATTTGCTGAAAGTGGTGCAAACGAAAGGTGTCAGAACGCAATTGGAGCATCTCTTGGCCGACCGGAAACACCGACAACGCGAGATTTGGGTAGCGTCCAACCCCACCCAACCATCCACCACCCACCAAGCGAACGAGCAACACCCGGCCCCGACCCAGACCCAGACCCAAAACTCGAAGCAGCAACCACAGCAAGATCAACAATCGGATTCAACACGAGAACCCATCCAAACAGCCGCCGTCCAAGCCTGGGAGTCGCACCAGCTTTACCCCGTGGAGAACTACGTGAGTCTCGACACGTTTGGCTGGGACGACGCCCGGGGCAAAGAAAAAGTCTCGGTGTATGTGCTTTCAGGGATCGACGGCGTCGGCGATCTGCCGGCTGAGAACATCACCTGTTCCTTTGGCAAACAGTCGTTTGACCTCAAGGTATTTTAACAGCATCATCCCTTGGCCTGGGTACTGGCGCAACTGTATCTGCGGACGATGCCTGGTTTTGATGTGGATCTGGGTGGTGTGTGTGTGTGGTCTCAATCTTCTAGATCCATGGACTGAATGGCCGCAATTTCCGTTTGTTTCGAGACAATCTGGAACGTGAGATCGTGCCAGAAAAGAGTTTTTTTCGCGTCAAAAAGAACCGCGTGGTTCTGGCGTTGTGGAAAACCGACAAGTTTGGTCGATGGAACGACCTCACGGCCAAGGATTCCGCCGTGAAAAGCACCAAAGACCAAGACGAAGACCAAGACCCAACCGTCAACTTGTCCAATGCAGGCTCTGCGCGCGTCATCGATCTCATGCGCGTGAGTACTAGCACTACACAATGCATTCAGTGCAATGCCCACACGAGAAGGTGGACTGGACTGGATTGAAAGGATCACATGACCTCACCAACTTGGGTATCAAATAGAAAGCATACGAAGCCAGTGACGATGTCACCAGGCGCAGCATCGCTCAAACCTGGCAGGAACGTCAAGCCCAACAACACCAAAAAGCCCAAGCAGCCTAGCCGGAACAGTTGGGTCGGCATCCTCCTCCTCCACGAGAAGCCATTGTCTTGGGACGGGGCCATTCTAACAGTTAATATCGAAGCATGTTCTAGAAATCCATGGAGGTGTGTGGTTGTTCTTGATGTTTGTATCGGGGCTCTTCCTCTCTTAACTGTTGGGATGGCGGGCTGATCCACTCACTCAGTTGGTGTGGTATACTGGCGTCAGTTGGCAAAAGGAAAAGAGCCTGGAAGCAGCCGCACCCACCCACCGTCCGATCCATCGACCCACCCATCGACCCATCGATCCATCGACCCATCGACCGACGTGAGCCAAATGGCAGGTTGTGAGAATGGTGCAGCGAGTGAAATCGCGTTGGAGATTGAAGAATTGCAGCGTTTTCTAGCGCAATCCAAAGTGAAAGGCGTGCAGAACGAGTTGCGGGCGTTGGTGGCCCGCAAACAACAGGAATTGGAGCGTCAGAAACAGTCGGTGGAAGGCGACGCCATGGACGTGGAGACGGAGGAAGAACCTCTGGTCGAAGAAGTGCCGCAGGGGTCCACCGAACCCAAGATTGCGACGCCCAAACCCGTCAAAGTGACGCCAGTGGTCAAGGGCAATTCCATCGATGAAGAGCTGCGCGCGTTCACGGAAATCTCGAGCTTTGGCTGGGAAGACGATGGCTACGGCAAGAACAAGGTCATGGTGTACATCCTGTCGGGCGTTGACGGCGTCGGGGAATTGCCCAAGGAGCAAGTGACCTGTGATTTCACGTCCACGTCGTTCGATCTCAAGGTACGCTGCAATATGTAAACACTACAATGCTCGAGAACACGACGATCATTCATGCGGTGGATGTCTTGACTTGACTTCGTGGAATTGTGCACTGTGTAGATCCTCGGATTGAATGGCAAGAACTACCGTCTGCGCCGACAGCATTTGGAGAAAGAGATTGATCCTAGCAAGAGTGTGTGTCGCGTCAAGAAGAACCGCGTGACGCTTTCGCTTTGGAAGAAAGACAAGAATGCCACGTGGATGAACCTGACGGCCAAGAATCCCTTGCAAAAGGCGGCCGACAAACTCGGCGGTGCTGGCGGAGACCCCACGGCCGGCATCATGGATATGATGAAGAACATGTATGAGGAAGGCGATGACGAGATGAAGCGAACGATCGCCAAGGCCTGGACAGAGAGCCGCGAAAAGACGGCGCAAGGCACCTTTTAACCAGTTAACATGATCACTTTGTTTTAGGTATCACCGGTGTTCTTTGGGTTGTATTAACAGCGTCGTAGACCTTACTCAAAAGAGTTCTTTCTGTCGTGGCACCATGCTGCACACGTGAGTGCTGGACGGTGAGGACGGGGAACTCCCGTAGCCTCCATGGCAACAAGACCCAACGATTCATCGTGAAGTGTAGTGTCCTGACCTGCTGGGTGCGCGTCTCGCGAGCCATCAAGTCTTTCTTCAAGCAATGAGGCTGTATTTGCCGTTGCAACACAGATACACTCTGTTTGCTGGTCATGTTTGAGCAGGTGGAAGTTCTTGAGCTCGTTGAGGGTTGCATGGGTGGCAGGAAATTGGCAAGTCCATCTTCATGGCGTATTTCTTTCTACGTGATCGCATGGAGCATCCGACAGTTTCAACGATGGCCGAGGCTTGCACCCCGTCAGTCGAACCTGTAGCAACGACTCCGATGGCAAGAACAACTTGCCCACGATGTTGCATCCCAAACGGGGCATTCTATTTAGCAGATCCCCGACCAGACACTCCTCATCGATCAATGCCGCCCTGTGTATGGCCAACCGCTTTCGTGCGAACGGAACTGGGGCTACTGGCGACATCGACTCGTCCAACTGCTTCTCAGACGTGATGCCCGCGTTGTCGTCGAGCCTTTTTGTTAAAGAATTCTTGATGATGAACGCGTGAACTCCTGTGGCACTACAGCAGACGACAAGTAGCTTGGCTTGATCACGAATTGTTGCCGTGTTCGGTGTGACGACTCGTGTTTCTCCAACAACTGCCGACCATCGAGCCTACTACCTCAAGTCAGGAGTCAATGAGCTCGAGATTGCTTGACGACAAACCCTGCCACTGAAGCTATCCAAAAGGTGTTTCAAAAGTTTCTGTTCAAGCTCGACTTGCTAGGCGATCTCTGGTTCTTCCAGGCGAGGCGTGACTTTTTTGACTGACATACGGCGACGCCACCTTTGCCTGGTGCTCTGTGGACTCCCAAGCAGCTGGGCACAACCAAGAAAATGATTCAGACGATGCCGGTGCTCTTCCGTGGTTATCTCGGGGTTGCGCAGTTTGTCAATTGCGGCTTTGAGACTTGACACAACAACAAAACGCAACGTTCGGTCGTACCAACGTGCAAGCATGCTTGCGCCCCCGAGCCGAAAATGAATGATCGAATCTTGATCACATCCGCATCCTACAAGCTGGCTCCACCTTCCGGTCTGTCTCGTACAGCCATTTTTCTTCGAGGGTCATCAACTGTGCCAACTGAAGCAAGTCCAGGGCGAGATCAGCGTCGCCAAGCTCATAGAGATCCTACATGACCCAGAACAGTGCAGCATGATCTCTTTTCCGGGAGAAAGGCTTCGGCTCTCCACGCTTGGTATGGACTCATGAAGCTGATAAAACTGCTTGGATCTGGGTTGAACTGCTGGTGATCCATCGATCACAGGGATTGCAGAGGGCGTCAAGGCCAAGCTTCCCCGTGTGTGTGCGGTATCTCAAGCCAGCGGAACACCTTTGCCGGTGGAAGAATATTCGGAGATGGTTGTTCGACACTTTTTTGCCCAAAGAACACCACATCGGTGTAGTACTCATTCTATTGATTGGATAATGCTACTGCCTGGGGCTACTCTTCTTCTTGGTCCAGAGCCGACACTTTGATGTCGACGATCTGGTCGTTGCAAGTGACGATCTGCACTTGTTGCGAGTCAATGGCCTGCGCGATTTGCTTGAACTGTTTGCTTTTCTTGGGCAACTGGAACGAATTGTCGTCGGTTTCGCCCGTGTCTTCGTTCATGAGCGACAAAAACCCATCGTGTTCGTCCAGCGCCAGCACCGTCCAAAGCACGGTAGGTGCTTGCGCTCCATTTGGATCAAGAATCCCACCGGCGGCGGACGGATCTGAGGAGGACGAGGACAAGCCCATGAGTTCATTGTACCATTTCATCAGCCGTTTTTTCTGCTTGGTGCCAAACACTGTGAACGGCATAGCCAGGCCATCTTTGACCACGTCCAACACGGCTTCCTGCAGTTCTTGCCGGTCCTCTTCACTGGTTGCTTGTGGGGCCGCGTCGGTTGATGGTTTGACCACAGTGAGATACAATGCGAGGGTCTCGAGTAGTTTTTGTTGCGCGTTGTCGCTGAAGCGTGACGACTGGTTTTTCTGCAAAAAGCGTCCCATGGTCTTCAGCTCTTTGAGTGCTTTGGCCTTGAGCGAAAGCGTTGGCTTGCTGCTCCAAGTGGCTATCAACGCCGAACCATCGGCCCAATACTTTTCACATCGCGCATCCATGCTTTGTAGGGGTTTGGATGGGGATCTGAGTCTGAGTCTGAGTCTGAGTCTGAGTCTGAGTCTGAGTCTGAGGCTGAGGTTGAGGCTGAGGCTGAGGCTGAGTCTGAGTCTGACAGGCCGAGTCTGATAAATTTAATCTGCTCAAAGTGCAGATGAGCTGGAGGGTGGTGGAATCAGATCCTATCCGCCAACAAGAAAATGCCAAAGGAAGTGGAAGAAGAGCAAGACCTGTATGGCGACCTGGACACCTCGGCCAAAGCGCTGGAAAGACAGTCCCAGCAGCGTCGCGAACAAGCACTGATCAAGGAAAACGACCGACTGAAACAAGAGCTGGCCGTGTTGCAACAGGCCAATCGCCTGTTGGCCCAACAGAATGAGACTCTGCAGCGCAATCTGAGCCAGCTCTTTCGGACGGCCACCAGTGAAATGCAACGCAAAGACAACGAGATCAAGCGCTTGCGCGCTGCTGCCGCGGCTACTGGTGGCAGTGGTGGTTCTACCAGTGCGTAGCAAATGATTTGCTGCGGGAGAACCACAAAAGAGTATTTAAAAAGACACGTCATAGGCGTCCGTACGAACACGTTTTCTTTCTTCTTTCTTCTTTAAGCTTTTCATTTGCATAAAACTTTGACGGATTGATATTTGCCCCATTTTCTAAGCTTGAAGGCGTTTGCTAACTCGAGCCTTCCAAAGCTCTACTTACTACAACAACTACAAAACAATTGACATCCCTGTGCGTGCCAATCTCAATGGATTTCAATGCCTTTGCCTGTCTGCTTGTGTGTTTGTTTGTCTGTCGGTTGTGTCGGTGGCATTCGTCATTGAAACAAGCAACATGTCGACATCTTGGGGTCTTTTCATACGGCCAACTATTCGCTCATTTGAGGGCAAGCCACTCGGGTGAAAAGGGGAGTTGAAAAGACGACGCTTATGCCGCTCGTCCATCTGCTTCGTGCACCAAATCATCGTCCAAATCGACAATCAAAGGACCAGTCTTGCTGTTCAAAGCATCGGCATTGGAATTCTTCAATTGCTGTAACCATCAACAAGGAGCATCCACACAAAAGCGAGCGCATCACACAGTCAGCAAAAACACCGTCTTGCCACCACCCGCAGGTTTCTTACAGTGGTATCATAGCACCTGCAGCAGAGTGTCTAAACAATTCACATCATATTCATCAAGGAGAGACGTTTCAAAATCTTCCAGCTTCTTCATCACCTGCTACACGACAAAACGCCAGAGTCAGCACCAAAAATCGCCAGCCACCTTAACAAAGAATGAAAGCACAAACAAGCACAGCAAGGCACATGTATAGTTACCTCCTCTCCTTCGCCAAAGTTATAGCCTCCCGCCATCTGTAGATCATCCATAAAATCCAGTGTTGGCGTTGGCGTCGCCACGCTCTTCGCACCATTCGATGTAGTAGGGTGTGAGACTGATGGTGGAGTCGGCATGCTCATCTTCAGAGTCGGAGATGATAGCAAGGGTGACAGGGATGGACTCGCAATGAGTGGAGAAGAAGTTGCCGCCACCGTTGATGTCGACAAGGCTGGGACTGAAGTCGTCTCATTGCTGGCGGCCGAAGTCATCTGGACAGTGGGTGGGTTCTCCAGCTTCACGACGGGGCTTGAGGGCAGCGGTTCCAAAGGGTCTGCTTCGAAAATATCTGCCGGAACAGGCGATTCCGAGGCCGAGCCAATTCGTGCGAGTTCAAGCGTTGGTGAAAAAACGCTCAGCACATTACTCGTCGCGGGAGCAGTGGTTGCGGCCGGAGAGGCTGTGACAGTCTCGGGGTCGGGATCGATCGATGAAAGAACTGGTGATGAAACCTCATGGATGGGGCTGCCAATCTCGACAACACTCGGTTCGCCATTGTTGGCCACTTCAGAAGCCGGAAAATCGATACCAGGTTCCTCAACAGTGGGAACCTCGACGAATTTTCGTTTTCTTGGATTCTGGTTCTTTAGAGCTGACGCCTTGTTGGTCGAATCACCTAAGAGTGGAGGCTCGTCCATCGCTAAGAAACGCAGCAGGTCGCGAAACTCCTTTGGTCCAAGGATACTGCTGTTGATATAACTACAAACCCATCAAAGACACACCGATTCTATGAGTCTCTTGTGAATAGCGGCAACTTGGAAGTAGAAACTTACTCTTCGCTAAGAGCCGTCGGATCCTGACGAGATATCTTTGGAATTCCCTGTTTACCACGATAGATCTGAAAAAGGATCCACATGATCTTCTTCATCTTTTCCTGCATGATCATCTGCTTGTCTTTGGCCGCTTCCAAGTGCTTCCAAAGCTTCATATTGTCGCTGCGAACAATCTACACCATCACCAAAAACGTAATCAGTGGTTGGGCAAATACCAATAAGATTGACAAGCAAATTGCCCACACACCGCGTTATCAATCTCCAATTCGCGAAGACGCTTTTCCATGTTTTCGCTTCGAGTGCGCAGTTCTTTCATTTCGCGTAGCAATTTGTCCGACACTTCGCGATGACCGTCAAGCCGTGAGTTCTGCTGTCAAAGTATCGATAGATAATCACGACCAGTAAGCAAAAACGTCTTGAGACCAAAATGAGCCCGTCACGCACAACGCAAACACAAACGCACATGAATAAGTGCGGTGGATTGAGGATTGTTGCCCGCATTGCCATTGCCGTTGTGGTTGTTGGAGGTGTTGTTGTTGGACGACGAAGATACTTTGCGTTTGATAAAGTGCAGCAAGTCCGGGCGATCGCGTTTGAAAAACGGATGCTGAAATTCCAGTCGTTTCGAGTCCAGCACGGTCTTGTGGAAGCCATAGAGATTCAACTGGCGCACAAACGACGGGAAATTGCGGTGCTTGAAGAATCTCGGCAACACCATGGACACAAACGATTCCAATTGGGACACAATGATCGTATCACCGGCGGCATTCCATCCGCAAATAGTCGAAAACTCGGGCATACTGAAAATCTCAAAAGTCTTGGACAAAAAAGCCGGCAGCATCACGTGTTTGCCATTGGCAGGGGTGGATGAGTTGCTGGTAGAAGCTGCAGCGGAGTCACCTGGTTCCCCAGCACATGAAGAAGAAGCATCCAGTCAGCTTTACCCTGTGTGCGGCGTTGTCAAGGACGTCAGCTAGTCAGACGGTCCCGTAAGTTAAAATACCTGTCGCAGTTGCACTGAGCGGTCGAGTTCGGGTGCGCAGGCCTTTAGTGTTCGCTGCGGTTGTGGCGGCTGCCTGGACTGCGTTGTTTGCTCTGGATCGCGTAGAAACGGCGACCGCTGGTGGCGTGGCCACTGAAGAAGCCGCGGATGGTTCTGGTGTTGTGGTTGTTGACGTTGCGGTTGCCTCGACTTGAGGCAGTCCCGCATTGGGATCCCCGAGAGCTTCGGCAATATCGAAGCCGGGCAGCGCCCCGTTGGTGTTGCCGGAGCTTTTGGAAGAACGCATGCGTTTCGCCATCTTGCGCTGACTCTATTTCTCTCGCTTTGTCTTTGGTTGCTTCTTGCTGTTGCGTCTTGTTGCGTCTTGTGATCGGTCACCTCCGCGCTTTCCTCTTGCTCTTGCCGGTTGCTTTCCTTTCTTCTCTTTTTGGGCTTGTTGGTGCGGGTGTATAGTGTTTCGCCTATAGAGACTTGCTGTTGTTGTATACAAAACCTGGCGACTTGGACCAAGGGATTATATTAGGGACAGCGAAAAAAAAAAGACAGAGTCGACGTAAACTACGAGTGTGCCTCGAATTATCACGGTTAATGTATGTTGCATAGAGTTTCCAAGCTGCTGGGAGAAGTGGCCAACAGTGCAACAAAACCGAAAAAATTCCTTCCGCGTTTTTTTTTCTTTTTCTTACCATCGTTCGCTTTTTTTCCGTCGAACTCTTGATGAGTTGTTCTGTTCCATTTCCCACCAATCAGTGTCGAAACGGTTTCGTACCGGTATCTGCAGAAACGTTGGGGAAATGCAGCCACGTGGTGGCACAAGATTCGCGCTGGTCTCCATGCAGGCTGTGCTTGGCGCACCTGCATGATCCTTTGGCGACGTGCAGGTTTGTGTTCCGACCAGAATCACTAGCACAAGAAGAAGCGCCATTTTGATCAACCAAATGGTTGGTTGGCTGCCATGACTTGAACCATTATTCCGATTGCGTAACCGGTATGGCCAAGGTGGTTGTGCAACAAAGTCGGATCGGACGCCTCGGACCCGACTTGCCTCTTCCCGTCAAGACGATGTGAATTGACGGTGATCTGCTCGGGGAAACACTGTTTGATTCAGTGGCAACTCTCCAGTTGATAAGTTGACTTGTCCAACGTGATATGTACATCAAGAGTGCGTGCTGGTGTGCAGGGTACGATGAGAAGCGCCCACAGCAAAGCGATGTTTGATCTATCCAACACGATAGTGTGGCAGCGCGGTTCACCCACTCGCTAAACCAACAACTGAACGAAAACATAAGACCTGCTTACTTGGCCTACATCGGTTGGGATGCACACTCGGCATCAATTCAGCGTACTCAAGATGACACCAATTGCATATCTGGTCTGTGATGAGTGATTAGTGGGTTACTGGACGACCAAATGGAATCGTTTGACACAGTGATTCCACTGGGTCCTAGGCTCATTCATTCTTTGGAAGAGTGCACCAGCAACCTAGCGAAAACGCATGAACTGCTGAACTGAGAACGCAGCAGCTAATCATTATCTTACAGGTGTTCGAATGGTTCTTGAGCATCGCACTGTGGCATGCGCAAGTATTCTTCTGCACGTGCGTTGGGGGAAACTGGTGAGGCTTATGTGCATACTCTTCGAGAGAAACATACATGGGGATTCCTCCGAAACACCACTGTGCGCAATGCGAGAGCATTGGAGATCGTGTTCGTCGTCGAAATGGAGGCTCTGCCCAGTTTCAAGATCTCGAACAGCGAAGTGACGGGTGGAGGTCTCTTGGCAGTTTTTGGCTGGGAGCAGTATTAAGAAGAAGAGAAAGTGAGGCGTGTTGGAATCCGACGAGTTCAACACTAGAATGAGTTTAACTGAGAAAAGCACATATGAAAGGATGATCAAGTGGGTTGGTAACACCACCCAAGACAAGTTTGGGCTTTCCAAATCCGACCGATGGCTTGACCTGCATCGGTTCACCTGATCATACCATCACATGTAATCAGCAGCTACCGAGAGCGAAGACGATGCTGACTATCACATCGTGACAGTCTTGGACGTGGTGACCTCCAGTGATGCCGATGCCGATGCCGATGCCGATGCCGATGCCGATGCCGACTCACGTAGAGAGCACAAGAACTTGAAAAAGCAGCCACCTATGAAACGAGTGGCCATGTGCACGCGTCACTTGTGGGAAACGAACAAACCCCTTGGGTTGCATCGACATAGAGAGTATCGTAGCCTCCCTGATTGAACTTCTGTTTCTTTCAACCAAGCAGATGCTGCGGATTGACAATCAAAAACTCGCCTTGCAGCCAGTGCATGTGACGTCCACCGTTGTACAGGGTCACACCACCTTTGCGAGTGCAAGCAAAGAAGTACCTCTCCGAGATCCATTCATCCATCGCAGCATTCGAGTCTTCCTCTCAAATGAACGCAAGCATTTTTGATCAGAGCGGGACCACCAAACATGGCCAAGGCAGAACCAGCATATCGACTGACAATCCCTGGCTGACGCTTATTTCGATATCGTCAAAAGAGACTGTTAATAGCACCGACAGACCTTTCACCAACTGTTCCAGCTGCACTCGTCGAGGCATTCATCAAGGCATCGACGGCATTCTCCAGCTATGCAACAACTTCTGGAGTTGAGCGAACAAACATGTATCAGGAGCTCCCACCGGCAGAGTTGTACTTTGACTGCACGAGAGACTCACGCCATGCCATATGTGAGATATATCTTCAACAGGTTCTCGCCACTGGACGAATCCAACTGAGCTTCAACGCTCATGAACAACTCATCGCCTCGGTACTCATCTAGCGTCCACGAAGAGACAAGTAGTTATCGGACCTGCAAATCCTCATCTTCGTCAGTTTTTGCACGAAAATGACATGGACGACACCACGACAAGCCGACGCATATCTCGATTCTTTCTCGTGTCACTTGGTACATACCATCACCTCAGCGTCACTCCTCATGGTCTCACCGTCCAGAAACAGGAGATGCCTCCTCGTGTTGTCCGCATCCTGCAGAATCCATTCCAATTCTTTCTCTGCAAGATAGAACTCACCCCACTTTGCTGTTTTCTTGAGATTACTCTGCAAGCGCATACCAGTTGAAGAAATCTCTTTCGCCCAAGATGAATCCAAGTGACAGTCCATTCTGTTGGAGTAAGTGCCACTGCAAAGGCAGCAACTACTGTCGAATCTCCACATCCAGAAGGTCCCAAAAACCAGACCAAAAGATTTGTCGCGCATCACCGTATGCAACAAGCGGAACATGTGCGAAACTTGCCAATGCTTTCGCTTCAATTCTCCAACGGTCGCCGTCGCCGTCTGCACTCAGCCGCGTTGGCCATGTCCGAACACTCGGTTGCTGTTTGGTCGGTCGCACAGAGACTTCCAACAACAACCGAGTCGCAGCTTCGCCAGGATAACCATGAGACACCTCGTCCCATGTGTAGTTGTGATTGTACTGTGTTCAACACGACGATGATCCGAGATAAGCCACTGCTGGATCCGATTCGACACTAGAGCTGCCAGGTGATGTGTTGTGTTTGGTTGGGTTGGTCAGATGAAGATGAAAGAAAGGGAAGCACTTGGTGTTTGCCAGCTCTCGCACAGCGGTGGCATCTGAAGTGAGTGAGTGGCTGGACGACTGAAACCCTGAATCAAAGAAAAAGCAAAGAAATCGTTGAAGCTGTACACAGCCAACAACAGTGATGGTGATTCTACTGCTGAAATACCAACTGGTTCATCCACGAGTTCCTCCAAGCTTCTGAAGTAGTTTGGAGTTTTTCTGTCGCGTGGGAAAGCGATTTGTTCTCAGCGGCGCGCCACTTGGCCCATTTCGCATGGTGCCATCCTCAGCATTGATCGACTATAGTATGAGCACATCAGTCAATGGTAAGCACATCACCGTTCGTGCTGAATTGCCAACCCCCCGCAAGAAGGATAGCTCACCTGTCGGGACAGGGTCCGTTTTGAGTCACTGCCTGGCCCATTTGGCCGTTGGGTGCTGACTGTCTTCTTCAAAAGGGCCTTTCTTTTCTTTTGCTGTGTGAATTCTTCTTGCGCTTCCTGGAGAGTCTGGTTCCACAAGTCATCAAACTGTTGCTGAATGGATTTGAACCCCTCCTGCTGCTGCTTTTGCTGGTGCTGCTGGTCGGAAGTGTGGAAGAGCTCAAGAATCTCCCGGAAATCCATGCGATCATGGAGTTGCCTCTTTCGATTGCTACCGCCTGTGCCTGGATCTTCTTCACGCATCGGCGACTGGGTCGGCGTCGGCGTTGGCGTTGGAGTGAGCATCACTGGGGCCGGATACAAGTCACTGCTTGGCCCATTTCCACTTCCCATGTTTGACCAAACGGCCCAGTATGGGTCCGGCCCACAAAGTGGCCCGTAATGTAGGTTTTTGGGTCGAAGAGTATTATTTGAATAGTAGCCCCGCCTTTTTTTCGCGCCACAACAAACACGAAAAAGAAAGATCTAGTGGCTGCTGCATTGCAACTTCAGCTTCAGCATCTGTACTTTCCGTTCTTCAGCCACATATTCAGCCTACAACAACCAACCCAGCAACGTGCACCACGATTGCAATAACCGATGCTGAATCGAAGTCTTTGCCGTGCTGAAAGCTTGCTGAAGAGATGCTCTTATCGTCCATCGAGTCGACTCATGGATCAGGTGCTCCAACACCAGCGACATCGCGGGGCAGCTACCAGTACCAGCGGGTCCACTGCTTCACCGGCTTTCAAATTTGACTCACGACACGAGTACATCGAGTACTTGAACAAGCACCATAGTCGACTTCCATGGGGCTTTGCCGTGGGCACCACCAGCTTTGATTTTTTGCCCCAGGAAGCGCCCCATCTGCCGTCCACCATGACCATGACGCTCATCAAGCCACTGCAGCCCACGGCCAATTTTGGCGCCGTGTTCACTCAGAATGCGCTGCCTGGAGCGCCCGTCTTGATCGGCAAACAACGTTTGAAGGAAGACAAACTAGGCGCTATCCTCATCAACAACAAAATCGCCAACGTGTGCGCAGGTGGTGGTGGTGGCATCATGGACGCTGAAGAGATTTGCTCCAGTCTGGCGCATCATCTTGGGTTGCACAAGCAAGCAGCGAGTGGCAGTGGTGCTGGTTCCGCCCAGGACCAAAACCTGGTGTTTCCAAGCTCCACCGGAGTGATTGGTTGGCGGCTTCCGGTGGAAGAAATGCTTGCAAATCTTCCTCAACTCGTTAATAACTTGCAACAGCAGAGTATTTTACCAGCCGCGCTGGGTATCATGACGACCGATTTGTACCCCAAGATCCGGTCGTCGGACGTATGTGGAGGTCGGATCGTGGGGATCGCCAAGGGGGCCGGCATGATTGAGCCCAACATGGCGACCATGCTGGCTTACGTGTTAACAGATCTCCAGCTGCCTCGTGACGTGTTGCGTCAAGTGTTAAAAGAAGCCGTTGACGAATCCTTCAACTGTCTGAGCGTGGACACGGACCAGAGCACGTCAGACACGGTGTGCATGGTGTCAAGTGATCAGATTCCGTTTGAGTTTAGAAACGATAACCAGCTGCAGGAATTCAAGCAAGCACTCAAGCAGGTGTGCGTCGGGTTAAGTGAAGACATTGTGCGCAACGGTGAAGGAGCTGACCACGTGCTGCGCGTCCGTGTGCGCAATGCCAGCTCCAAGACCATGGCCAAAGGGGTTGGCAAGTCCATTGTCAACTCCCCGCTGCTCAAGTGCGCGATCGCAGGCAACGACCCGAACGTTGGCCGCCTGATCATGGCTATTGGCAAGTACATGGGCACGTGGTTCCCCAACCAATTGGTGACGGACAAGCTGCGCATCTCGATGGGGGGCATCGTGATTTTCGCCAACGGGGAATTCGTGTTAAACCCCGACATTGAGAAAAAGCTGATTCAACACATGCAAAAGGCCCAATTGCACGAAACCACTCGCGGTGGACTGGATGCGACTTCGCGGGATTACCCACCACATGGGCATTTTGTCGAGGTAAGGATCATTCGCAGTTAACAACTCTAAATACTGTTGTCTTTGTTGTGTGGATTCACAAGGTCTTTGCATCGGATGCCAGGTGGACGTGGATTTAGGTCTTGGCGGCGAGCAAGCCACCGTGTTGGGCATTGATTTGACCCACGAATACGTCGCCATCAACGCGGATTATCGCTCCTAAGGATCTACACGTTTGGTGCCTTAACTCAATCTGCTGTCGAGGAGCAAGGTCCTCTCGTATGTCTGTCTTGTGGTTGTGAGGTCAGTCAAGGGTCATTCAGTTAACACTTTTTGGAAGGAGAAAGGCTCGAGTCTTGGGCTTCTTGCTGTTGTTGCCATCGATCGATTGCGTGCAGACTCTTCTCGACGTCAAAGAATGTACGCACCGTCTTGTTTCGCTCGGGTGACGTTGGACCGTCGCCAGGACACGCTGTCGCCGTAGTCGCTGGCTTGGATCGATTCAGTTGGGTTTTTAGCTTTCGTTTGCGTCGACTACCAGTGCCACAAGCAGACAAAAAACATGCTGTGAGGTTCTCCCGTGGGCTTTTGGTCCGATGGCTCCGCTAGCACGTGCATCAAACCCAGTTTACTCACAAATACTCGTCTTCTTCGTCTTGGTCGTCGTCTTCCTCTTCGCTCGAAGTGGACACCTCGTTGGTTGTGGGAAGCCGTGAAGTCTTGAGGCCCCCAAGCGGCTGGATCGACGACAGGATCTCCATCTTGAAGTCGCTAGAAAGACATCAACAAAGAGTGGGTGGTGAGCTTTGTGAGGCTACGCCGCAACACTGCATCGCCACTCACTCGTTGAGATCCGAGGTGTCAGTGACCAGCAACGAGCTCTTCTTCCTGGCGTCGTCTTCTTCCAAAATCAGAACGTCCACTTGCTTCTTGCGACTCGACGTGCCACCGTCTCTTGCTGTCTGGGGAACGGGCGACTTCTTTGGCTGCCTCTGCCTTGTTTGCTGCGGGTGTTGGTCCGAAGGATCGTCGTCGACAAATGCTTCTCTTCTTCGTCGATGCAATTCGCCCGCAGAAGTAGCCGGACGCCGCTCCGCTTTGGACGGCGACCTGGACGAGCTGTTGGGATGGCTGTAACTGCTATTGCTATGGTTGGTGTCAAAGCTGGGCGACGCAGAAGTCTCGAGTCGCCACGCTTTGAGTTCTTGGATGATGGCGTTGCGTTCGATTTCTTTGGCACGATCCAGCGTCGCCGTGATGGAGACCCGTGAAGAACTCGAGTGGAGGGTCTTTGACGGAGAGCTGGATGATCCATGGGCTTGCTGGTCTTGCTGTTGTTGTTGTCGCTGCTGTTGACCCTCACTGCGTCGACGTCGTAGCGCACTGGTCACGTTGCCAGCAAAGACGATGTCAGTTCCGTGGGTCAAACTGCTCGCATAGTCGTCGCGCAGGCCAGTTTCACTGGACAAAGAGTCGAAACCAATGAAATGAAGCGAACTGCTGGTTGCCATCGTGTCTTGATACAGGTCTCGTGATGGACTCGAACCACCTGGGATCGAGCTGTCTGCATCCCCATCATGATCTGTTGTTCGGGTTTCCTGGCTCTGTTGTTGCAGTTGAGGCTGATGCTGTTGTTGCAGCTTTCGTATGGAAGCATCGATGACTTCATCGGCGAGCTTTCGTCGCTCAACCAGAGAGATCTGTTGACCATCCAGCAGGACGAGCTGTGGGATGAGATTCGCGAGAATGTTGCGATAGTTGTCGAGTTGGCACACAACGTTGCCAGCCAGGTTCAAAGACGCCAACTGCACGCAAAACGCCAGCTGCTCGAGTTGGCCTGCGTCGGCGATGCAATTGTCCTGCAGATCTGGTCGCATACACCACCGATAGCAAGAACATTTATGAGCATGTGGTGGAATCAATAGTTGGTCAGTTCGCAATTGTACCGAGCACTTGGAGCTCTTCGTGCATGGTCAAGGGGGTGATGTCGTTGATATGGTTCTGCGCGAGGTACAACTCTTGGAGCGACGGTAGAGCGTTGATGCCATCGAGATCCTTGATGCCGCAGTCCTGAACGCGTAGCACTTGAAGTCCACGAAGCGAAGTTCCGAGATCACGAAACGAATGCAACACGCTGCTCTCGACAAGCCGAAGTTCGACAAGTGCGGGAAGCCATTCACCGATCACTTCGATCGACTGTTTGTTCGAGTTGACCGAGATCTCGAGACTTGTGACCTTGGTGAGCATCGATTGACCCGTGAGACGTAGCTATTAAACGACAAGAGAGTGAGTAAGACAGTTTGTCTTGCATCAAGTTTCCAAAATGCGTTTGTGTCGACACGCACAAGTCTCTCCGGGGTGAGATCATCGAACGGGTTCTCCGCCGCCTCCGATGGTTCCAGGTGGTTTGGTGGACGACTCTCGTCGTCGGTGATGGCATTCTGGCTCTTGCGAATGCTTTTGTACAGCGGAGAAAGAGACAACGCAAGTGACGAGGACGCAAGCGGCGTCGGGTTGCATTCTTTGGGCAGCGTGCGAATGAGAAACTTGTTGAGCGGTTTCGTGGGCGAGTTGCACGATGCGGTCGATGCCTCAGCGAGTGCCAGCGACAACAAGGAAGAAGAATTCTGGACAGTTGAAGCGATTGCACTCGCTGCATCCTCTGCATCCAGTGCAAAACGCGTCGACGAGTCGATTTCTTGGCGCAAATCCATGAATTCGGCGGCCATTTTGGCTCATGACCTTTCAAGATCAAACCGGGGTTTGTTTGCATCCACCAGGGGAGTGTATAAAACCTATGGATCACTGTATTATACACGCACCGGTTTCACACAGACCCCGTCCCAGATCCCCGCACCTTGAAGTTGGTTGGTTGGTTGGTTGGCTCGAAACGACGCTGGGTGTTGGGATGGTCATGGAATGCGGCATTTTGCTCAAATCAAATGACTTTACAGGCCATTTCCTATGCAACCACTTGACCGAAACTCTCGTTAGCACACATGTGACAACTTTTTTTTGGTGTTTGCATCGCTATGCACACCACAAACACTTCAAACAAAACTGCAAAAATCGTTTCTTCATTTTAACACTTGTTCTCACCTGAGGTTTCTCTTTTTCTCACGCTCGCTCACTCACTCTCTCTCTCTCTCTCTCCCTCTCTCTCTCTCTCGCATGCGCGCACGCCGTTTACGACAGCGACGCCAAGGCGTTCAAGCGACCATAGCCATATTGGTTGTTGGGGAACGAGCCATCCGAGGTGTCACCGCAAGTGTAGCCCGTGTCTTGCAGAGTCGACGTGTCGGCCTTGGACGTGAACACTTGCTTGATATCGTCAAACTTGTAGTTTGGCTTGGACTGGAGCACCAGCGCCGTCGCGCCAGCAACATGCGGGCAAGCCATACTGGTACCAGAAATGGTGTTGTACGCGTTGTCACCAGTGTACCAGGCAGACCGCACGTTCTCACCTGGCGCCGAAATGTCGGGCTTGAGCAGACCGGTCACTGAGGGGCCTTTGCTGCTGTAGTCTGAGAGACCGTCGCCGCTGTTGGTGGAGCCGACGCCAATCACAGTCGGGTAGTCACCTGGAGAGTTGGCGGTGCCGCACTCGGGTCCAGCGTTACCTTGCGAGAAAATTGGGATGATACCAGCCTTACGCCACGCATCAACCGAAGCCTGGTAGAACGAATCACCTTGACCTCCACCCCACGAGTTGCTGACAAGGTGAGGCGCCTTGGTGCAGTCCTTGTTGTTGCCTTGGGTGTCCGTCGGGCACAAAATGAATTGGGCGCATCCGGTCAAGTCGGATTCGGAGCAACCATCAGGGGAGCAGCCCTTGCAGGACATCCAAGTCGCACCTGGAGCAACACCAATGCCGTTGGCACCAGCGATGGTGCCCATCGTGTGGGTGCCATGGCCAACGTCGTCGTACGGAGTGCTCTTCTTGCTACCTGGGTCATACCAGCCATAGTTTCCTCGGTAGTTCTTCTTGAGCGCCACGTGGGTGTACCGCACACCGGTGTCGATGCTGCTGACCACGATTCCTTTGCCGTTGATACCCTTGGACCACAGTTGCGGTGCATTGATCTTGGAGACACCCCATTCATTGGCCAGAATGGTGTTGTTGACAACATCGAGGTGCATGGTCTCACGGATGGGTTCCAGCGGAAGCACTTGTTCTTGTGCGATCGATGCCACGTCTGGCAGTTGCGAGAGCCGTTGCACCAGATCCGACGATGCGTCTTTGACCCACAACTGGTTGGAGATCCAGAACGACTTGAATTCGCTTGGAGTATCGGACTCGGTCTTGAGCAAGTTGACCACCGAGCGTTGGGATTCGCTTGCATGAGACTCGAGGGAGTCCACGATGCTGGAGATCAAGTCGCCACGGCTGTTGAATTTGCTCTCGACGTGGCTCTCAAGCACGCTTTGGGTGCCTTGTTTCATGGTGACCATGATGTTGACACCATTTTGTTGACGCAGGGCACGGTGAAGCGCTGGGTCGACATGAGCCGCATCGGTGAAGGAGACTGCGGCGAGGGCAGCAACGAGCAGAGTGGATGGTGCCTTCATGGGAGGTGACTCTTGGATGTGGACGAGAAGAGCTTGACTTGCACTTGAGCTTGATGCGTCAAAATGAAGAATGAGAAGAGCCTCGTGGAGTTCTGGAGGTTGAGGCAGTGCCAACTACCCGGTCAGGGCACTCGGAGAGAAGACTTGGCTTGGAGAACAACTCAATGCACGACCAGATCTGTCAGGATGTCGATGGCTGGGTGGGGAGGAGGAGGAGAGGGGGGGAGGCGGTTGGCTTGTTGCAGTCACCCAGACTTTCGCGCAAGTTGACGTGGAAGTCTTCTTTAGCCATCATTTTGCTCTGACTGTTGGTCAGTCTGCTCGTGATGTTCTCAGAGATAATGAAAGAAGTCGAATCAGTCAGACTGAGCTGACTGCCTTGATGTTGCAGCGTGATCAGATTGCGGGATGCATTCGACCACGCAAGAAGCTCAGGCAGGCAGGTGCACTAAGTGTACAGAGGCTTTCGATCGCTTTGGCCTTCTTCTTCTTCTTCTTCTTCTTCTTCTTCTTCTTCTTGGGCACTTTGACAAGCTGTCGTTGTGGAATTGTCCAACGGCCATGCGACAACAGAGTAGATGAGAGCCATGCGCATACATTTTGTCGGACAACCAGCTTTGATGCAGTGATGCAGTGGGACTCGCCGCGTGCATAGTAGTAGCGTCGTCTTCAAACACTTTTTGTGGTTCTCAGGTAGGTGAGTTCTCAGATCGCTCTGGCTGGCTCATCGCTTGGCTTCTTGCAACTCGTTGACGATCGATTCGCTTCGGTGCGTGGGGTGACACCTGCGTGACCAAGCCCAAGCGAAAAAGGAACAAGCACGCTGCTGCTCGATCGTCTCGAGCTTCGGTACGAGATGGAGATGGTTCGAATCGAACACTCTGGCATGCAGCCTGCTTCAAAGGCTTTTGGGTGCGGGGGATTGTACGCATTCGCCATTCAACGGTTGCCCAACGCATTCCATTTCTGCCGCGATCCACGCACACTCTGGGGATGGACTGGAAGACCATGTGAACTCCCTCGAAGCCACTCTATGCATCCACTCCCACGCAAACGCAGGCGTACATGTACTTACGCGCTAGCGAGAGAAAGAGAGAGAGAGAGAGAGAGACAGCCAGAGCGCAAGCGAGATGCTTGAAGGAAGGCCAACGGTGGAACGTTGCAGCCCATTTTGCGTAGTAAGTAGTAGGTGCGAAGTCGGTTCTGCCGCGAAGACAAATCCAAAGGATGCAGTTGAAGTGTCGCGCCCACTCTGACGTCTACGCGACCAGTGATGGGTTGGGTTGGGTGGCAAATGGAAAGACGGTTGACACATCTGATAACCGACCTGAGAACAAAAGATCGCGCGGCTTCTCTATGCACGCGCCAAGTGCGCCATTTCGCCCGTCACCAGCTGCCAGTCCCACTTTACAGGTGGTGTACATACCGCCCGTGGCTCTGCGCCGGTGCGCCGGTGCGCCGGTGCACCGTTCACCAGCTCGACTTCGACCCGCACGGCTCACCTGACAGTTCTTGCTCTTGCCCGTTCCAAGAAGCTCCTGGACTTCAGGCGGATCAGAACGTGGGTTCTCAGACGCCACCGACCGAGCCCTGTCATCCGCACATGCGTGTAATCGCGCGATCCTGGATACTTCCTCTTCAGGGTGCAAGTCAGCTTGGAGTATGTACTAGTATTCCGTAATCTGCATCTCTGAGAACTTGCCAAAGCGTCTGACAGACAGTTGAGGAATGATGGCATCCAAGGTACGTGGTGGCTGCATTCGAACCTGATGACTGCGCCATGGCTGCCATCACGGATGGCCCCATGGCCTGGCCCCATGGCTTCCAGCACTTCACGGACTCATCGATATTTGGCTGACTTGCCTGTCACCTCACCAGTCAAGCCCGAGAAATCCTGTGTCAGACCCAAAGCAAGCAACCGCTCTGCCTTCTCATTCTTCATTTTGACTCACCGAGCGCAAGTCCAACCGGCCCACAAGTCAAGCTCTTCTCGTCCACATCCAAGAGTCACCTCCCATGAAGGCACCATCCACTCTGCTCGTTGCTGCCCTCGCCGCAGTCTCCTTCACCGATGCGGCTCATGTCGACCCAGCGCTTCACCGTGCCCTGCGTCAACAAAATGGTGTCAACATCATGGTCACCATGAAACAAGGCACCCAAAGCGTGCTTGAGAGCCACGTCGAGAGCAAATTCAACAGCCGTGGCGACTTGATCTCCAGCATCGTGGACTCCCTCGAGTCTCATGCAAGCGAATCCCAACGCTCGGTGGTCAACTTGCTCAAGACCGAGTCCGATACTCCAAGCGAATTCAAGTCGTTCTGGATCTCCAACCAGTTGTGGGTCAAAGACGCATCGTCGGATCTGGTGCAACGGCTCTCGCAACTGCCAGACGTGGCATCGATCGCACAAGAACAAGTGCTTCCGCTGGAACCCATCATCGAATCTGCTCCCGTTGACGCCGCCAACAACACCATTCTGGCCAATGAATGGGGTGTCTCCAAGATCAATGCACCGCAGTTGTGGGACCAGGGCACCAACGGCAACGGCATTGTCGTGAGCACCATCGACACTGGTGTGCGTGGTACCCATGAAGCACTCAAGGGCAACTTCCGCGGTGATTATGGTTGGTATGATCCTGGCAACCAGCAGGCGGACCCGTATGACGATGTTGGCCATGGCACCCACACCATGGGCACCATTGCCGGAGCCAACGGCATTGGTGTCGCTCCAGGTGCGACTTGGATCGCCTGCAAAGGTTGCAGTCCAGGCGGTTGCTCCCAATCGGATCTCACGGCTTGTGCGCAATTCATTTTGTGCCCGACGGATACGCAGGGCAACAATAAGGACTGCACCAAGGCACCGCACCTTGTCAGCAACTCATGGGGTGGTGGCCGAGGTAACTTCTGGTACCAGTCGTCGGTTGATGCATGGCAAAGTGCTGGTATCATCCCAATCTTCTCGCAGGGCAACTCGGGTCCTTCGTGCAACACGGCCAATTCTCCTGGCGACTACCCCAACGTGATCGGCGTCGGCTCCACCAACATCAACGATGGTCTCTCACGATTTAGCAGCAAGGGTCCTTCTGCCAACGGTCTGGTCAAACCCGATATCTCGGCTCCTGGTGAGAACGTGCGCTCGGCATGGCTCAACAGCGACTCGGACTACAAGGCCATCTCGGGTACTTCCATGGCGGCTCCCCACGTCGCGGGCGCCACAGCACTGATCCTCCAGGCCAAGCCGGGCTTCAAGTATGACGACATCAAGAATGTCCTGACCTCCAAGGCCGACACGGCGTCTCTTGCAGCCACTGGGTACACGTGTGGCAACACCCCGGATGGGCAGTTCCCCAACAATCAATACGGCTATGGCCGCTTGAACGTGTTGGCGGCGCTGTCGTAGCTTCGCTCTTTGGATGAATCGTAGCCGCCGATGTTGTTGTCCATTGTCGCCGTTTTGTGATTGCTCTGGTTGGGTGACGCGAGGAGTAACTCGAATACACTGTGCGTTTTTGGCTTTCTGTATGTGTGTGTTTGATTGGACGTGACGGCGCAGAGCAGAAATGATCTTGTTTGTCGGTGCTGTGAGGTCTTTTGTTTGGTCTTTTTCGATCGTTTTTGCTAGCAGAATCAACGCTGTCATCGTGCAACACACATGGGCGGCGGGCGTGTCGGTAGAGTGGAGACCTTCTCCACTCTAGCAGAATATCCAACCGTCAAAAGCGCTGCAGTCTTAACCACTAAAAGAGAGGACGAGGTGGACCTTGAACCATGCAGCTTGCTGGCATACAGCATACAGCTGAAGTGATCCGATCCCCAAGTGCTTCCTTCAACGGTTCCGAGACCCATCCCCAAAAGAGTGGACACCTTCCTCTACGAAGAGAAGAGAGCGAGACGACTACCAGCATCTGTGACACAAAGATCCCGGGGATCATCTATGCACGCGATGACGTGCAGTTCCACACCAGTCGGGCAGCACTAGCACTTCAAAGCGATCGACTTGAAGGCTGGTTGTTGAGTCTGGTCTTCCCATTTGGTCTTGTTTGACTTGACAGATCAAGGTCATCGATCGATTGTGTCCGTGGAACAAACATGGATAGGATCCATGAACGCTTCCCTCGATCCTGGTTTTCTTCTCCAACTACCCGAATATGAACAATCGACCTCACACCACTGGGCAAGCCATTCGCATGTGCGACCAGAACAAGCCACCTGGTGGTCTGCCTATCCGCTTTGTTCACACCTCCCGATGCTCACATGAACCTTATATGTCTTGGATAACCCTCCACCACTGCGTTCAGTTGTGAGGTGGTTTCCTCTCTCCAATCCACTGCTTCAGGTAACCCACCATTCGCACCTTCAACTGAATCATTTGTCTTCCCCGAGGTTCCTCTTGGTCACCGCAGCATAGCTTCATCATACAAGCGCTGCACCTGTCTGCTTGCTGTTCGAATGGAGTTGGAGATCATCATATACCACTCGCACACCACGTCGAAGACTGGGTCATCGGACTGCTGCACGCAAAACCCTGCCTGCACAAGCGTTGCCGTGAAAGTGATGGTGCTGGCTTGGTTCTGTGTCCACGGGGCAGCGTACAACCTTGCCGTCGCTCAATCAATATGCAATAAGCTGTTGTGCATTTGTCAAGGACTCTCTGGAGTAAAAAATCTGCAACAGGTGACCAGGGTGTCCAGGTCTCTTTGCTCCACGCACGACGCGACACAGATCCGGCTTTTTCCGGTCGTGGAAGTAGCGGTGAAGCCATATTGACGGCCGCATCATCCGCAGCAGACGCAGCGAGAGGGCAGACGACCGAGGTGAAGGCAATTTGTACTTCACGATGCTTCTCCTTCCATTGGCATTCTGAACCTATTCGCACTGACGCAACCCTCCGAGCTGCTTCGTAGTGCACGTCTGGCTTGTTGCATGGATGTCAGCTCCTGCTGCTGGTGCTGGTGCTGGTGCTGGTGCTCCTGCTGGTGCTCCTGCTGGTGCTTTAGCCAGTGAGACGACCAGAGACTCTTGCTGTTAACGGCGTTGGTTGAAGCCACAAATAGACTCAAGACAAGACGCAGCGTGAAACCACGAGCGCCGATGGCGCAGCCGAAGGTGTCTCTTAGGTTCTTCAAGAGGTTTTCGGTACATTGGCTGCCTCGATGTAATCGGAAACGACGGCGCTGACTCTCGATCGGGTGGGGACGGATGGGATTTCCAATCCAAGTGGGTTCGGTCCTTTTGTCAATGCCTTCGCACCAACAATAACCCTTTGAGAGAACCAAAGGGTTGGTTTTTGCACCCAACAAAGGTTCTTCTCTGGTTCCAGATGCTGTTTGGTGGATCTTTTGGGGTGCTGGCAGCTCTGGTTTTGCTCCGCAGTTGGGAGGCGAGGAGTTCGACAGATATGCAAAAAAGGTGGAAAGAAGGCAGAGAGTTGCTCCACACCACATTCGCTCCAGCGAGGGGTTCTTTAGTGTCCACGACGCACACTGCTACGACGACTGGTGGTGGCTTTGGTGGAGACGTCGAGTAGTGAACAGGACGTGATCGGTGGGGGAGTAGTAAGAAGGTGGGATGGGTGGGGTGGCGAGAGAGAGAGAGAACTGGCGTGCATTTTGTGTTGATCGGGTTTTGCAATCGGCAACTCACTGGAGGTGGTATGGAGCCTGCATCAGTCATCGTCCAAGCTGTTGGCCTCCAAAGCCAATGGATGGACCGCGTCGCGGGCTTGTTGCATCTAGCCCAACCTGAACAGCGCAGGATCGTCAAGTACTGTCGGGCCACCGTGATTGCTGCACGAACGTCAACACAATGCCCATGGGGATGGTGGTGACGTGTGCTGTGGAGCACGGCACGCCGTTAATAGAATGCTGGTCAATTGAATCGTTTTCGCCCGCGTGTTTTGGTGCTGGGACCTGTCAAACTCGATCCCATGCCTTCTGCGAGGTCGTTCTCATGTTCTCCCCGCCGTGCCTTACGTTGCGCGATCACTCGGCGCTTACGTTGCACGAACGCCACCTCTTTTTTCCAAAACACCCAACCAACGCCGCCAACCCCAAAACGGAATAAAAAAGGCCGCCAAAACACCCCACCAGAAAACTGTTTGGTTGCAAGCGAATGAGTGGCGCGAATGACTCGTCGGTGAGTGACGGGAATGGGGTGACAGTCTGTCTGTCTGCGGTGGAAACGTCTGGTCCCAGATGCTCACTTGCGCACTTGCTTGTTGGCGCGAAAACGCGTGTTCCAACGAGCCGTCGCATGCTGCGGGATGCTGTCTGTGTACACCACAAGAGATGCGACTGTTTGACGCTGAGGGGAGGAAGAAGAGGCAAAAAAGACAACAAGACCTGACGACTTTGTGTGTGTATGTGGTTTTCTCTCTCTCTCTCTCTCTCTCTCTCTCTCTGTGTGTGTGTGTGTGTGTGTGTGTATGTGCCTGACCCATACAGAAGCGTGTCAAGCGCCATCCAGCCAGTAAAGTCTGGCTCTCGGCCATCATGAACTCGGCGCAAAACTTTGGCGACGCTTCTTCGGCCAACGACATTTTGCCCAAAGCCACGGTCTCGGTGGCCTCGGGCTCTGGTGTCTCACTCTCCGAGCCCTTTGCGACGACCTCTGGTGGCGCCACGACCTCGGCGACAGCGTTTGGTAGTGCCCATGCGGGTGCGGCGGGTGCTTGCTCTCCGGCGGGGACAAGATGGTCCACGGGTGCTGCTGCTGCTGCGGCTGGTGCTGGTGCTGGTGCCGGCGGTGCCAGTGGTTCGTGTGCTTCTTCTTCTTCACCTTGGACTACCCACACAGATTCCTCCATGTCGGCGCCCGACACGGTGCCCATGGACTTGTGCCGTCGCCAGCAAGCATGCGACCCCAATATGCTAGAAGGTGCCATCAACAAGGCGCTTCGAGACCGTGTGCGACTTCAAGAATGCAGTTTTATCTCACGAGGACTCTGCCATTTGTGCGGATCGGACGACAATCAGTTGGTGCCCGTCGTCAACTTTTGCTCGCGGTTCATGGTGACCCATTCGCTGTGTGCCGCGCATATTCGAAGCGTCTACCATTTGGAACTGGACGAATTGGTGCGCAAAGCCCAGCAGGTCAGCCAGGGCCAGAGCCAGAACGGCCGTCCACAACAACAGCTACAGGCACACGATGCACAACCGATCATGGTCAACGGCATGGCCGTCGGAATGAAAAACAACAAAGTGATGCTCATGTGCTGTGTGTGCAGTCGCGTGTGTCCGTGCGAGCAATGCCAGAAAGAAAAACGCCGGGAAATTGACTCGTACAAGCAATGGCTTTCACGGGATGCGTCTTCCTGTGCGTCGGCACCAGCGGCGACGTCGGCTCCAGCCCATAGAGCCAACTCTGCTGTCATGAATATGGAAGACAGAAGTCAGGACGTTGACACGGACGGACGTTTGCCTTTGGAGACACACCGAGGCGCACCACCGCCACTATCAATTCCTCTCTCTGCGCGAGGAAGCCACTCATCGGATCCAGAATCCATGGACTGGGATGCTCCACTGTCAACTCGCAGTGGACATCACCCGTCCCCACCATCATCGCTGGCTCTGTCGCTGTCCCCGGATAGATCTTTCCAGATGCAGCCTGAACCGTCACCGCAGCTATCGGCAGATCCCAAAGGCAGAAATTCTTCGTCAAGAGCACCCAAGCGGGCGGCTAAATCAGTGCAGCTGGACTCGATGGAAGGTACAGAACGCAGCAATAGTGGAGGTTCCAGGTCTTTGGCATCTATTCTTTGTATTTTGCACAAAGAAGTGAATCCTGTGATGTCTGATGTCCACAAAGGCAAACCGCGCCGCGAGAATCACAATCAGAGTCAAACCCAGAATCAACCACGCAGTGAGCCGAAGCGAGTGACGGAGCAAGTGCCTATGGGTTCAGTTGCAACCAGCCAGCAAACGTCGCCAACTTGTTCTCGTTCCGGAGCAGTGAATCCAGGTATCGCGTTGACCATGGCGGTCACCACAGCTAACGCTCTTGGAGCTGCACCAGTAGTTGGTAAGTTCGATTTCTGCCAAGAAAGACAGCAATCGAGTCACCGCGACACTTTCTAACAGCTCGGACCTTGTCGTCTTTACCAGGCATCTCGCAGGCAAACACTGATGTGCCGCCTTTGAACACTCAGCGAGTGGTTGCAACGTCTTACACCACACCAGAGTCGTCTCCTGGTAAGTTGGGACGAGGAATTCGCAAGCAAAAGCGTCGACGTGAGGGTATCTCTCCTTCACAATCAATTTCGCCGGGTATGTCATGGATTTGTCGGGTAGATCGACCATTGCGGACACTGACCACGTATTATCAAATGATTGAGCAGCGAGTAGTGTTGGTGGAGAGCCCAAGGCTAAAGTAGCAAAGACCATGACGGAGACTCGTGATAACTCTGTCGGAGTGGCACCCATGCCGAACGACGTTCCAGAGAAGAACCAAGAGCTCCCAAAGCACAATGCAGATTCAACAGTCAGCTTGGCCACCACTGAGACCAATGACGTCAATGCGACAAGAACAAGTGCCACGGTGAACTCATCAAGTGCTGGCGCTTCGCCTATGAGCGAGAGTGGCGTCACTCCTATCACCATTGCGCCTTCGACGATCAGCATCAACACGGATGCTCCTGTTGTCAATGCTGAACCTGAACCGGTGGCTACTCAGGCTGTAACAAAGGCAGCGTCCAGGCAGAACACTCCACGACACACAACTCCACGTCATACTGGCCTCAGACAGCCCACGCCAAGGCAGATGGCCGCAAGGCAGGTTACACCAACGGTCCTTCCTGTTGCGGTAAACCATCCACCGACACCAAAGGCTGCTAAGTCGCCGAAACGTGGTAACGATGGCAGTGGTCGTGCAAACAAAACTCTGTCAGCGAAAAAGCCGGCGACCAGCATGCGCAAGCAAGCTCCAAAGTCGCGAAGCAACTCTTCTTCTCCCAAACCGAAGCGCAAGGGACCCGAAAAGACCAAACCAGCATGTCTTGGTGCCTCGGATAGACAACGACTGGAAAAGGAGAACGAGACATTTGCTGATAATCAAAAGATGACGGACGATGGCGAGAATGACGACAATGACAGCGATCTTGATGCAAATTTGGACTATTGCGAGATTTGCATGAAGGCAGGCGATCTCTTGTGCTGTGATTTTTGTCCTCGGTCTTTCCACTTGGGCTGTCTGAAAGTATCCGAAGACGATCTACCGGAAGGCGACTGGCAATGCAACGAATGCCGCAAGCCGCAGACATACTTTCGAACGTATGCGGCCAATGTAGCAAAGAAGAAGACGATCCCATCGAAGTGCTTGCAAATCATTAAGTCGCTTCAAGCGCATCCGTTTGCAAAACCGTTTCTGAAGCCCGTTGAGAATGTGCCCAACTACAAATCGGTGGTGAAGAAGCCCATGGATTTGTCGACCATTGTCAGCAACCTCAACCAGAGTCGGTATGCGATTGAAGGAAGAAAATTCAACCTTCACGCGTTTGCCGAAGACGTTCGACTCATTTGGGCCAATTGCAAACTGTTCAATGACGATGGCTCGGGTATTGCGCGTGCGGCGGACGAGTTATCGAAAGGATTCGAGCAGCTGTACACTCAGGTATTGGAGAGCACACTGGAACCCATGGACGAAAGCAAGAGCTCCGCGCCAAAGGCCGTGCCTCTGCCTCCACCCAACAAACCAACGGCTACGAGTGAGAGTAATACTCCTTCGATCCCGCCTGATGTGTCGAAGAGTACACGAATCCATGAGGCTCCTACGACTCAAGCAGTTGCTCAAGAGAGTGGACCAGCAGCAGATCGTGCAAGTACGAAGTCAAGTGAACCTTCCAAGGCAAGCGAGGAGAATGCTGATTTAAAGAAAAGCGAGGCTGGAAGCAGCACCTTGGAGGTGAACAAGCCTGTGGAAGCAAGTGCGAACATCGAAGCGACCAATCAGCAAACGAATTCGTCCGAGCCGATTGCGCATACTAGCGCCGATATCGCGTCCAGCGGTGAAGACGCAGGTACTGTTGGTCCACCCAGCGCCAATGGCGTTGATGAAGTCGCTGGAACAGGCAATGGCGAAACCAGCATGGACACCAGTTCCAACCTTGATCTCAGATCCATGAGTGCACCGACCGACACCGAAAGCAACACTGTTACCAGCGCTGACACCAGTGTGGATAACAACTTAACCGTCGATGACAGCAGCACCATGTTAGAAGAGGATGCCGACACTCATCCAATCGCGAAAGCGATCGCAATTGCTATCACCAAGGCTTCGAGTGCTGCCAAAAAGCAGATCGATGCAGCTAGTGGTGCCAGTAGCTCCAACACCAACCCAACGTCTACTTCTACCACCAACGTCGCCGCAAATGACAACACCAACCCAGTCACGAATGCCACTGTCAACACCGTTCCTACATCCAATGCCGACTCGATCGATCGCATCAATGCTATCTCCAATGCTGAGGTTGACCTCAGCGGTAGCATCATCACCGCCACCATAAGCAGTGCCGACCCGCTGAATGCCGACGGGGTGACTCCCGATGCCAAAGATACCACTGCGTCCTTTGATTTGAAAGAAACCGAGAGAACTGCGGAACAACCGGCGCCTGTCAACACAGTGGAGTAATCATTTGAGATGGTAGCAACACCAAGAGGAGAGAAGCAACAGCAACAACAGCACGAAGAAACAACCCTCCCCCCCCGTCCCCCGCAAGCAAAAGACGTCATGGCGTATTTAGTGTACCAAAACCAAATGGATGTTTCGACTATGCGTAAGCTCTTCTGTTCATTCGCTTTCTCGTCTTTCTGGTGCTTGTGGCATTCTCCATCCAGCTGGTCCCGGAGCTTCCACTCTGTGTCACCAGCTTCCACTGTCAGGGTGAGGGTGGTGAGCTGTTCGTTGATGTGGCGTCGCTGTCTGAAAGGTCGCGAACCCTAGATTTAGGCGTGTGGAGCGACCTACACTTGAGCTCTTCCAGGCAAATGAATTGAGCTCTTCGACATGTGCAATTCATTCCGAGTGGTTCCAGCTTTTCGGTGGGGGGGGTGGGGGTGGATGTGATAGAAAAAGGGCCATCCGAGAAAAAAGCAGAAGAAGACTGCCATCACACGAAAGACCGTGGTGTCGGTGCCAAACGGGTGCGGCGGCAACGAGGTTCCGACGGTGTCGTACTCACAGATTGACGAAGAGCCCAGCAAACACCTCTACCACCACCACCAACAACACCACCAACAACAACAACAATTTGCAATGGCCGCCTCGCAAGTGATGCGTTTATTGGCAGCCCTGGCATGGCTCACGACCGAGTTGTGCCAAACGCAAGCGGGCATGGCGACGTCCACCCTAATTGCTCTTCAGGTGCGTCTGTTATGCTGCGTTGGTGGACACCACTCTCGCAAGAGTAGCAGTGGATTAAACTTAAACCCCACCAAAGCAGCGAACCAACCACATTTTCCAAGAGAGGATGGAAAAACACTCATGGATGTGTCGTGTGTGTGATGCTGGATGGACGATCAACAGTTTCCAACTGTGGTGCTCAGCCATGTCGAATTTGACATTGACATGCAGCTCATGCCGCTCAAGAATGGTAAGTTTAGTGGTCGGCTCGTGCGGTGGTGAATCTGGTGATGATAGGCAATGCTTTTTGTTCATGACTGGTGCAGGCTCGGTGTATCCGGCATTTCTCCACTACGACATTCGCGATTCAGCAGATCTCTCGCTGGCCAATGGCATCGTCAGCACGTTGGACCCAGACGGCAACTTCCAGAGTGAACTCGAGTTTACCATCCAACACCTCAAATTGACACGTGTCGGGGAGCACAAAATCACTGCCATTGTTCACGAAGTGAACAAGCAAGAGATTAGAACTCCCATGACCAACGACACTGCACCAGTGACTCCACCTGTGGTCGACGATGGGTTTCGCGCCTCTGTGACCCAGGAAGTCTATGTGTCGGTTGGATGGATTTGCTTGCTGCCTCCTTTGGTCACGTTGGTGCTCTCGGCGCTAGTGGGCCAGGTTATGGTCTCGTTGTTGTGTGGCATCTGGTGCGGCGCAACCATCATTGCTCGTGGCAACATCATCACTGGATTCATTCACACCTTTGACATGTACTGGCTCAACTCGTTTCTCGAGTACGACCATGCCGGGGTGCTCTTGTTCACGCTGCTGCTTGGAGGGACCATTGGTGTCGTGCAAAAAGGTGGTGGTGGCCACGGCCTGGCCCTGCTGGCCAAAAAATCCATGAACACACCGTTCCGCATGCAACTGGCCACGTTTCTGCTGTGCCTGATGATCTTCTTTGACGATTACTCTTGCATTTTGATCCTGGGCAGCTCGTTGCGTCCAGTGTTGGGTCAAACTGGGGTCAGTCGTGAGAAATTCGCTGCGATCATCCATACCATTGGCGTGTGCCTGGCGTCCATGTCGCCGGTGAGCTCCTGGATTGGCGTCGAGATTGGCTACGTTGGTGCACAACTCAAGCACTTGGATCTGGGCTGGGATCCGTTTCTGACGTGTCTGAGTTGCCTGCAGTATCGGTTTTTCCCGATTCTGTTTATTGGCATGATCTTCATGACCATCATCTGCGAAAAAGACTTTGGCCCGATGGTGCAGTACGAGAAAGATGCCGCTGTGTCGCCGATTCTGAGTCGTTTGGACCAGATGGGTTCCCCACCCGTTGCTTCGCATGGATCGTTTGGGCAGTCGCCACCATTGTCACCCGAAGTGGAAGAAGCCATGGCACTGGCGAGCCCTGTGTCACCGCTGAACCTGGGACCCATGGAACCGGACCAGCGCAAACCCATGCGATGGCCCAACGCAGTGGTTCCGTTTGTGGCGATCGTGGTTTTCACCTTTGTTGGCATGATCCTGGATGGCTTTTGGCATCTCGAGCCTCCGTACAGCCAGTATGGGCTCATGGACGCTCTGAGCCATTGTGACTCCATCGCGGCACTGATTCGAGCGTCTGCTGCGGGATGGTTGATCGCGGTGGTGATGCTGCTGATGCAACGCATCGTAACTTTGGATGAGGTCTCCAAGGCCTGGATGGAAGGTGTCAAAGACGTAATGGACCCGACCCTGGTGTTGATTCTGGCCTGGGCTCTTGGTCGAGTCATTAACGAATTGAACGTGCCCAACTACTTGGCCTCGAGCGTTGGGGAAGACGTCAAACCCGAGTTGCTTCCGTTCATCACTACGCTGCTGTGCTATGTGGTGTCCTTTGCGACGGGCAGCGGTGCCGGCACTATGGCCATCATGTTTCCCATTGTACGTTCCGGGCGATGATGGACTGATTGACTTTGAATGGCGAGGTATCTGACTGTTTGGTTTGGTTGCTTGGATGTGTATACAGATGGCTCCTTTGGCGTTCAAGATCTCCCACGGCGACACCAACATGCTCATGATCTGCTTTGGTTGCATTTTGGGCGGGTCCACCTTTGGTAACTGCTGTTCTCCGATCGCTGACACATCCATTCTGGCATCGATGGCTGCTCACGTGTCGCTGGAAGACCATATTCGAAGCATGCTGCCATATTCTTTGCTGGTGGCGTTTGTGGCGCTGGTTGGCGGTGCGCTTCCCCTTGGGTTCAAGTTCCTCAAGCTGTTCACGTGCTTTGGCATGTGCTTTGCCGTGTTGTTGCTGCTGGTGTTTTTCTGTGGCACCAAAGTGCATTCGCGGTTCCGCGCGTTGTCCACCTGCAGCTTTTTGAGCAGCAATTCGTCGTCGTTGCAGTATTCCATGTCGGAGCGTGAGCGGATGGACCGAGATCACGTCGGGTCCAGCCATGAAATGCTTCCGCTGATCATCGAAACCAGCCACGAGCACAAGTCGGAGTGACCAGAGAACTCTGGCGTCCAGTCCACTCAAAGCGTACGTCGTTGTTCCAGTTAACTCAATAGATTCCTTTCTAGTTGGCTTTTGTTTTCATCAGTTGACTGGAGCTGTTCCGTTGATGCCCCGTCCCATACCCCGAGGGAGGCTACTATTGGCAACGTACGACTCACCAAGAGCTCAAGAGCTCATCATGGCCGAGGAAGAAGAAGAATGGACGGCAGGCAGCAACCCGTATTTGACGTTTTACCGTGAGTTTTGTGCCCATGCGCCGAAAGAAATGGAGAAAATGTTTGATCCAAAGCTCAGCGATGCCACGAGGAAGACATTGTACAATTTAGTGGACGTCAGCATCGCCTTGGTGAGTGGCTGGTTCGATTCGCCGTCGGAGTCGTGTGTGTGTGTGTGTGTGGCGAGCGCTTTTGACGAGAATGGCATGGGGGACGGCATGTGGTCTGATTAGAAATACTCGTGGGCCATTCCGGATGAACGAGCGTTGCAGATTCTCAAACACTTTGGACCGGTGAGTTTTTGTTTTTGTTGTTGTTGGCAACGTCCAAGCGTGGGTGGAGCCCCACAGCGCGCAACCAACGCGCAACTCAACAGAGGAACTGACTGATGCTGGTCGATGATGCTGTGATAGATTGTGGAAATGGGTGCTGGCACGGGATACTGGGGCAAATTGCTGCAATTGCGTGGCGTTGACGTGATTTGCTATGATTTGCACGTGGCGGACGACGACGATGAGCAACAAGACGAACACCAGGACCCGCAAGAAGAAGAAGAAGAAGAAGAAGAGGTGGTGGTGGAGGAGGAGGAAGAACAACAAATCGACGAAGAAGAGGAGGAAGATGAAGCGAACCACAAACAAAAGGCTCTCTCCAAGTCGCAACAGACGTCCACCAAGGAGTCCACCCGCAACGCTGATGATGCCGAAGAAGAAGAGGAGGAAGTGGAAGCAGAGGATGATGATGAAGAAGAAGAAGTCGAAGTGGAACAATACTTTTGGATCGATGTGAAGAAAGGAACGCCCAAGGTAATCCGTTTGTTGGTGGCTTTTGCAGTCCGTGGCCGCTAGGATGTGCTCACTGAAGGTGTCCGTGACCAATTGATTCCATGTAGGTGCTCCAGAACCACTCGGACCGTACGTTGTTTCTGTGCTATCCTGACGACTACGAAGACAGTGACGAGTCCATGGCGCTGCAGTGTCTCAACTACTACTCGGGCGACACCATCGTGCATGTTGGTGAGTTGTTTGGCCAGACGCTGTGTCTTCCAGAGCCCTGGGGGCGAACGTCGTCACCGGATTTCCAAGTGCGCTTGGCTACCACTTTCCACAAAGTACTGCAAGTGCCTTTGCCTTCTTGGCACTCCAGTGTGGACTCGTTGACGGTGTGGAAGCGCACCAAGACTTGCATCATTGACAACAGCATGTACGCGTTCATTCCATCCAATGAACGACTGGATCTTGTGGCGGCGTGTGCAGCCACCCGACATCTTCTGCAAGTTGGTTCAAAGCAAACGCCGCTGAACTCGAAGGCGATTGCCAAGGACGTTCACGGCCATCAAAAGAACAAGACCAAAGAGGGCAAACGCAAGCGGCGGCGCCACGATTGAGAGAGAGATGGGGTGATGCACAAGCCCATCTACAAACTGTTCCTGGTGAAGAGCAGCCAATCACAACGCGAGAACCAAGGGATTTTGTCCAATCAGAGTCCACCATTTCGTGTATGACGATGGAAGCAGTCGTGCTCAGGATCTTATGAGGTCTAGTGGTGCGCGTTAAGAGGCGGAGGAACGAGAGAGGAAGAGAGAAAGAGAGAGAGAGAGTAACAAGCACCAGAGCTTCAAGCCATTCCATGTAGCAGCCGCTGGTGCTGTCTTTTTGCCCTGGGAGTTCATGCGAACGGTGGCCTACGATGGAGCTGTGGCTCTCACCATGTGAGTGTTCATGGGTGGACTCTTGCAATCGGCCTCGAGCACCTTTTGGTTGACGAGCGTCTACGTGCCGACGATCGACGATGACCATTTCCAAGCGTAGAATCGCATACGTTGCGGATTACGATTACGCCGACGATAGCCTGTTGACGTCGCTGCATCATGAAGAAACGCGGGTCAAAGCTTATCAAAAGCTCCGCCAAGTTCAATCGGTGTTGAAAGAGCGAGAACTGACCAACGGAAGCGAAGAACTCATTTTCAATGCCAAAAAAGCACAACAAGAGCAAGGTACTTGTTGCACAAATGTCTTGGGTCGGTCAGTTCATCATCTGGCCCAAGCTGCTGATTTCTCCGGTTGACTGGGTGCCTGCCCTGCACAGATCGCAAGCAAATCATTGAAAGAGACAATCGTCTTCTGCTGGAGCGACTCGAAGACATTCACGAAAACCTTCCAAAACAATTCGACATGTGCCATTTGTCCGAAGAAACGCTGAATGCCCCGCGCATCTCCACGCTTAAACTGCGAAGACGTCGTCAAGACTCGATCCGCAAAGAAAACCAACGCCTTCGCAAGCGTCTGATCAACCTGAAAAGCAATTTCAGTCTCAAACAACTAGCAGCCGATGCGCTCAAAGCCGATTATTTCGCAAGCCAAATCTCCAAAGTGGATCGACGTCGCAAAGTGCGCGACGCTACGAAACTGGTCGCCGACCAAATGATGATCCAGAACGCCATGCGCATTCCATTTGCGTCCATGCATGCACTGGATCCCACCAACGACAGTCTCTTGTCGTGTGCCATGGCGTCGGCGTCGGCACCGACACAAAACTCGTTGTTGCATCAAGGAACAAACCCTATGGCCACACTGAGCGCAAGCCCCGTCAAACCCACCAAAGTCACGAGTCCGCTCAAGTCACCTCCTGGCAAACCCAGTCTCGTGCACCACAGCAGTAGCAACAATAGCGACCATAGCAATAGCAATAGCAGCAGCACCAGTACCGGCGATAGCAGCACTGGTGGCAAAAGCACTGCACAGAGTCCAAGCAAGACTCCATCGCCCTTCCAGGCCCTGGGGCCTCCACCAAGTGTTGAGAAGCTCAAGTCGCCGTCCCGTCCCAGTCCCAGTCCGAATCCCAGTCCCGCACGCGCCAGCAGCTCCAGTGGCGAGTTCTTTCCAACCCTCAAGAACACCACCAAGCACATCCATTCGTGCGATTTACCAGCGCTCTGAGCTCACCGATCTCGTCAACTTGCTCGTCCAGAGTTGCCAGAACTCGATGGCATCAAGTCATGACGCGGTGGGTGCTGGCACGGGGTGTCATTCGTGGTGACTCTTCAAGATCGCGTTAAAGTTGCGCTATAGCAAAAGTATACACCTTAACGTCGCGCGAATCACTCTGCTTGGTCTATGTGACAGGGAGAAGTGTATACTTCGTGTTGCGTTGCCCCCCGCTCCCCCCTCCCCCCCCCCACAACAACGGACCTACGAGTTGTCCACCGGTGACGCCAACAGGATCATCGACAAGATCCGTCCGTCGAGCGTTATCGCATGAACGTGTTGTGTTGTGTTGTGTTCCTTGGTGTCTTGAGTGTTGGCTGATTTGTTGTGCCCCAGGAGCAACAAGCGCCAAGCCGGAGACGCCCGCCCTCATCACTTGTTGACGGGGGTGGGCCTTTTGGTATCCTGCGCTCTGATTGGTCCAAAACCAGCCCACGCTGGCCATCCTGTATACGTATACTTTGAATCTCGCCAGCGTTGTCGCCAAGCACGGTCTATACACTGGTACACTGTACCACCCACCCAACCCAAGATCATCATCCCATCATCATCCTTCCTCTCTCGCCACAAAGGCGCCCACAACGACGACGACGCCGACGACGCGGCCGACGGCTCCCCCATCGGTTCGGAACTTTGTGCTGTTTGCTGGGTTTCTTCTGCTCCGTTTCTTTCGCTTTGGGTCCATTGGAAACCATTTGCATCGGGTTGCGCCTGAGTTGCTCTTTCCAACGCAGTGTTTGGCGTGGTGTTCCACCCAGTCCTCCCAACTAGCATGAAACACCAGAGCGTCGACGAGTCCACCATTGGCATTGGCATTGGCATTGGTATCGTCAGTTCCATGCAAGATCAGATGTCCTCGTCGACCAGTAGTGCCATGGACACGTCGACCACTGCGACGGCCACTGCGACGGCCACTGCGACGGCCACCAACGTGAATCCTAACGCCGCCCAGCGATCCCAATCGACCCGCAACATCTGGGAAGAAATGTATCCGCTCATCCAACCGGCCAACCAGTACCACAAGAACCTGCGCAAGGGCCACGGCAGTGGCGCCATGATACAATACAACTACCAATCCACCGAATTTGCCGGTGGCCACCACCACAAAA
The DNA here is from genome assembly GCA_027475765.1 of Paralagenidium karlingii. Lineage (NCBI taxonomy): Eukaryota > Oomycota > Peronosporomycetes > Paralagenidium > Paralagenidium karlingii. The sequence continues at coordinate 49,502 of JAMFLO010000156.1, forward strand.
GTGGTGGCCCCAACGGCGAGGCCAAGCATCACAAGGGCCCCGGGGGTTCCAACAGCTATTTCTACGAAAACATGTTCTCCAGCGAAGTCACTTGTGCCTACAAAGACGCCATTCTCGCGTTTCTCGTGGCGCTGTTTTCGGTCGTGACGTTGGCCATCACGGGCCTGATTTTCTGCAAACAATGGGGGCTGCCGACCACCAGTGCCCCCGTCGTGTTGTGCAAATTGCTGTGGCAGAGCAGCCCCATTGTGGCCTCGTTTGCACTGCGAAACAGTTGAGTAATGGTGTTTGGGTTGCTCCCAAGTACCAATGGGAGGAAACAAGTGGGAAGAACTGATGTTGCCGATCTGGTGGTGTCTGTTTGTGTTGTGGCTCTTTTGCGCAGTCGCCAACCAACGTCTGCAAGCGTGCCATACGCCGTCCAATTGGACCATTCCGCCGTTTTCCCACATGTTCAAGTGCTTTCCGACCCGCACCATGTTGCGTCTATCCTTGTTGAGTTATGCGATCCCGCTACTGTGTGAAATGGCTGCGTTTTCGTTCACGGCTGCCACGCGAATGGTCAATCCGGTGAGTTCCCGTCCAAGTCGTCGTTCTGGCTGTCCGTGTTGCCACTCGATGGCCAACCACTTGTCCTTTCCCTCTCTCTCTCTGTGTGTGTCGTTGGCTGTCAGTTCAATCGCAGCTTTGTGCAAAAAGTGGAAAAAGTGTTCACGTTCAACGACGTCGAAGCATTGGAATCGGGTCTGGTATTCTACGTGTTTTACATCGTGTTTGTGGGCATTTTCTGGGATCCGTTGCCTCCGCGACGGTATGATTTCGGACTCGCTATGGGCATTCGACCGACAGGTGCGTCGACCTTCCGACAGCTTTGAAAAGGATCCTCGAACGATCTGATACAATTGTGTACCTCGCTCGTGGCCTCTTGGGCGCACTGCAGGATGCAGTTGGTTTCTTCAGGCGCTCATTCAAGAAATCGGATGGAGTGGCTCACTGTTTCCAGGTACTACAACTGCCAGATCTTGACTTCTTGCGGGGTCATGCACACTGACGCCTCTTTTGTTGCATGCAGCGCTGGATGTGGTATTTTCCCACAGCACGATTCTTGCCTCAGCCATCACTGGCATGATTTGGGCGCTATGGCATTGGCCGTTGATCATTGTCGAAGCCATAGGCGCTGTGCCAGACGGGTCTGGCTATGTGGTCGTGGAGACCAAACAATACCACCTGGCGTACATTCTGGCGGCCTTCACCTTGCTGCTGGTGGGTTCTCGCATCATCATGTGCTGGATCCAGGGCAACGCCAACTTTGTCATTTGGTCCAGTGTCGTGTACCACGCCACCCACAAACTGTACGATGGCTTGGTCCTGTTGGGTGTGTTTGATTGTTCTTATGGATGGGTGCGTGCCTGATCGCTTTGGTGCGTGTGTGTGCGTGTGTGTGGTGGTGGTGGTGACACACAGGTACATCATCAGTGTGTTTGGCCAATTGACGGCACCGCTGTACGAGAAAGCGCACATGTTTAGTTTCTTCAACTCGGAGGCGTCGGTCTGTCTACTCATCACGGTCTGGTTCTCCACGTGCATTCTCTCGCAAATGTTTCGCTGTTCATATTCGACCATTCCATCGTTCTTCAAGCGCACGTCCTCCAATTTCAAGTTTGTCCGATGAAGCAGACGAAGAAGAAGAAGAAGAAGAAGACGAGCAGCTGAGGCGTGTCTTTTTGCCCCGGGTGGTCGTTGTTGTTGTCGTTGTGGGTGTTGTTGTGGGTGTTGTGATTGTTGTTGTTGTCACGAGGGAGCGGATGGGGCGCATTCGATAGCACTTCTATTTAATCCAAGCGTCGACCAATATCCCATCGAGTTGCTTTTGAGGTTGGCCAGCAGCAGTCATGCAGTCCTGTCTTTTCAAGCTCGCAGAAACGCTTGGTGTGCGGCCGATCAAGAGGTCCTGGTCCCCACGACCATGGCGAACGATCCGATCGTGTTGTTCGAGTCTCTTTGACCGAGAAAAGAAAAAAATCAAACAAGACCACACGTGGCCTGCCAAAATGTCCTGACAGCCTGTTGAATTCGAGTTGCCGTCTGCCGCTACTTTCTCATATCCTTGGGGTGCGCTGCTCAAACCGTTTTGGGTTTTATCGTCGACGCTATTGTGCGCAGAATGGAGTGAAGCTCGTACGTGATCTCACCAGCCGAAGGACGCTCTTCAGGATTCAGATCCAAGCAACGGTGTGCAAGCGCAAGCACTTGTGGTGGTGTCGCCTTGGAAAACGATGCTTGGATTTTGCCGGTGGACACTTGCTGGAGCAAAGCGGCCTCGGGAACTCGGCGACCAGTTGGGTCCACACACGACTCGTGATACGGGTTCTCATGGGTGTCCAGTTCCGACAACACCACTCCAAACGAGAAGATGTCGGCCTTTTCATCGTAGTGGCCACCAGTCATCACCTCGGGTGCCATCCACAGACACGTGCCGATCCCGGCGGTCATGGTTGCTTCAACATTCTCTCGTGAGATGCCAAAGTCGGTCAATTTGGCATCCAGGGTCTCGTTTAACAATACATTGGCGGACTTCAAGTCGCGGTGGATCACTTTGGGTTCCAGCGAGTGCAAATACGTCAATCCATTGGCCATGTCCTTGGCGATGCGGAGTTTCTCGCCGTCGAGACCTGGCTCACGACCACTTTTCTTGTACTGCACCAGCAAATCACGTAGGTCTCCTCCAGCCAGAAACTCGACCACAACGCGTAAGTCGGTCAACGCATTCCACGCGACGCCAATGCATCGCACAATGTTGGGGTGGTCCATTGGTATCATCAACTTGGCTTCTAGAAGCAACCCTTCAATGTGTTGAAGGTTGTTGCGATGGCTTTCCGCCAGGCGCTTGATCGCGACCACTTGATTGCCATAACTGCCTCGATACACCTCACCATATCCTCCTTTGCCAAGAAGACACTCCTCTTGCAGCATTTCCAATGGAAGTTTGGCTGCAAACACCACCGGATCCTTCAACAGAGCACCGACGGCAGTGTCTTTGCCATCGTCCTCCATCATCAAACTATAGACCGCAGTTGTGGTCTTCTGCTGTTCCTCGGATCGTTTCTTTCGCATCCGCATCAAGACGATCACGACGCCGACAACGACCAAGGCGACCGCAGCAACGACACCAATCACCACAGCTGTCTTTGAAGACTTGGTGGCGGATGCCACGTACTGCTTGTGCCATGCCTCGTCTGTGTATGTTGTTCCATCACAAAGCACCGGAGACTGTCAGCATGATCATGCCAAAGGTCACACAACTGGTTGGTCTTGAGGCATACCATTCCATACACAGATGGTCGCCGTGCCAATGGGTTGCGGTTGCGCTCCTGTTGGACACTTGTCCAGGTGTAAGTCCATGAGGAGCTGAAGATCGTTGTCTTGCCATTGAGCAGCGGTGGACTTGCGCACATCAAAGTACTCGACCGAAGCGTTGGCGAAGTTTCTGTTCAAAGCAGTTCGTCAAATGGTTGAGAACAAGGACCCAAGAGACGGTTGCCGTTTCCAACGAGTCACTGCTGGACGAGTGAGTTTGTACTACTCACAATTCTTTGAGCGTCAACGGCCACTCCACGCCACGCACTTGACGAATGGTGTTGTTTTCCAGACTCCTGAGGTACCGTGGACATGCCAAAGCATCAGATCACTGCAAACGACTAGGATTCTGTCAGGTAGGTTGCACAAAGTCCAACGGGCTTACAGGGCCGTCAAGCCACCTGGAAAAGAGACGTTGTGGAGTGAAGTGATGAGATTGCCTCGAAGATCTCTGGGGCCACATCAACACGCGTGAGCGATCGTTTCCTCGCAGCAACCTCCCTCAAACCCTTTCGTAGGAAGAACCCGCCACTAGATGGACGACACGCACAACTTTACAATGGTTTGCTTGGAAGCAAATGATGGAAACGTCTCAAAGAGGTTTTCGCTGATATCTCTGCAAGACATTTGCAAAACCCGGCTCTCCATCAGACCTCCCCCCCCCCCAAAGCCACAAAGTGAACAGCATGGACACCCGTGGGCGGGTTGTGTATTGATTGTACTCACAAGAACTCCATTGTGAGTGGCAGCTTGAGCCCTTCAAGACTGCTGAGTTGACATCTCCAGAAATCCCTGCCAATGGCCCCGCACCGCCAAGCACCAACGACACGAGTTTACCAGAAGTCCATGATCCATGATCCATCCAACACTCACAGGGTCGATCCATCCTGAAACTTGGCGCCTTGGAAATCAATCTTGGGGTTGAGCGCCATATTGCTAGTCATGCCACCACCACCACACAGAGGTCAGTCGTGTCCGTGCTGTTCACGTGGTGCAGTGGCTTTGGGCTTGGGCTTTGGCCATGACAAATGTTCCGGTGTTTGGGAGAAGAAAAGCAAAAGACACCAAGCATGGCACAAACATGTCGAGTTTCATCGCTGGGAACTGAAAGTTGGACAGAGCAAGTGGCGTCGATAGGTTGGTGATGCTTCTATTCTCCAGTTGGATACAAACAACAACAACACAGCAAAGCCAGCCATCATGACATCGTGGAGACGATTTTTTGAGGACGTTTTGGACTCACGACACCCAACAACACACTCACATTCCTTGCAGCGCGGATCCGGAAGTATACGTGGTCGATGGGGTCACTTGCAGGCTCAACGAGGTCAAGTTGGTGTTATCCAACCACCTGCAAGAAAGAGCGAGCCAACCGAGACAGCACACCATCCAATCATTCCACCGACCATGTTCAAATGGTAGAGATTGGTTTGCTTCTTGACATGACTTACAGTTTCTCCAGGTTGTCGGGTAGCTTGGCATCAACTCGGGTGATTTTGGTGCCGCTCAGTTCTCTAAAAGGCAACAGCAGCAACAACACCAACACCAACAACACTCAGGACTCGACCCATCTCCATCCAGGTTCGACACAATACCACCGAGATCCCTGTCGTACAAGATCTTTAGCGATGACGGGATGACCACGTCGTTGAGCGATTGGATCAGTGTGTTGGCCAAATAGCTAAACAACCACCACATGGGCAACATGGGCAACTGTTGGTTGGATTCCCATTGTTGATGAGCATTCAAGACCAAGACGACAAACACACAGCTTTTCAAGTCCCGTGGCTGGGAGGTCTGGGAACTTGGTCAAGTGTGAATCGCTGAGATTCCTGTCAACAACCGAGTCAGGAGTTTTGGTGAAAGTGCCCCCCCCCCCCCCCAACACCTGGAAGGTCGCGCGATTTCAAGGAGAATCATCCATGGCACGACATTCAACGTACAGCTCCTTGACATTGGATGGAATCGCCGTGGCTTGAATCTCGACAAAATCGGGCTTTGCCACCTTGGGATCGTTGACGAATCGACAGGTTTTGTGCGGTCCAATGTCTTTGCTGTACCACATCATCTCATCGATCAACACCGCATTGGTGGTTGGAAGACTACACGGTGCCGCCATGGATGTCGACGCGAGTGAATGGGAGATGGTCCAAACGAGGAAAGAACCCAAGTGATGGTTCCACCGGATCACAACCAGCCAGCGTCTCCTGTGGCAAAGAATTGGAGGCCGGCAGGGTGTACCTATCACGCTGACGCCAGCACAAAACAATCCGACGACGACGACTACTAGTAGTACGTCGACATGGGTGGGTTGATCTGATCAACCCACTGGCGCACAACATTCGAAATTCCGATGCGTCGGCTCTTCTTCAAGTCACAGCAAAGCAAATCGATGGCCAACGACCACTGATTCGAAGCTTGAATGGGTTCTCTCTGCTGGACTTCTTTGCAAAAGAAAACCCATGCAAGTCCCATGAAGGAAGTGTCGCGTGAAGCCCTTGAACCTCCGACTCATCTGTCGTGTTGCTTCAACCACACATTGCACAATGGATCCGTCTCACAATCATGGTACACCCAAACATCGGACAGTTCTCAAAGGGTTCGTCTTAGCGTGAGCAGTTAGGTAACCAAACACGAGGCTTTTTCAAGTCTGGCAAGAGATACTGACGGGTCCCAACCTGAATTGTTCCGTCCTGGGCAGCACCCTTCCTAGAACTTTTTTCAGAGGTGGTGGTGGCTGCTTCATATTGTCTTTGGTTTGACTCGCCCCACCATCTTGCGCAGAATGGAGTGAAGCTCATATGTAAGCTCACCAGCTGAAGGACGATCGTCCGGAGTGAGACTCAAGCAACGGTGAGCAAGCTCCAGCACTTCCGGAGCAGTTGACTTGGTAAACGATGCACGGATCGTTCCCATGGACACTTGTTGAAGCAACGCTGCCTCAGAAACACGCCGACCACTCGCATCTACTGCATAGGCATGGTACGGCATCTCGTGGGTGTCCATTTCCGACAACACCACTCCAAACGAAAAGATGTCGGCTCTTTCGTCATACTGGCTGCCCGTCATCACTTCGGGTGCCATCCATAGACAGGTGCCAATGCCGGCCGTCATTTTGGTTTTCGATTGTTGACGAGAAATGCCAAAATCCGTCAACTTGGCTTCCAAGGTCTCACTCAACAACACATTGGCAGACTTCAAGTCGCGATGGATCACTTTCGGACTCAAAGAATGCAAGTAGGTCAATCCATTGGCGATCTCTTGGGCGATCCGGAGCTTCTCACCATCGAGTCCTGGTTCGCGACCGCTCTTCTTGTACTGCCCCAGCAGTGCCGTCAAATCACCACCCGGCATGAACTCCACCACAATGCGTAAGTCGGTCAAGGCATTCCATGCGATACCAACGAATCTCACAATGTTTGGATGGTCCATTGGTACCATCATCTTGGCTTCAAGCAGCAACTCTTCGATGTGGTGGAGGTTGTTGCGCTGGTTCTCAAGCAGTCGTTTGATGGCAACCACTTGATTGCCGTACGTTCCTTTGTATACTTCGCCATGCCCGCCTTTGCCAACCAGATACTCTTCTTCGAGCATTTCCAGTGGGATCTTGGCTGCAAAAATCATCGGATCCTTCAACAAAGCGCCCACAGCAGTGTCATTTCCGTCTTCTTCCATCATCAAACTGAATTCGGTGGTGGTTTTGGCCTCCTTCGATCGTTTCTTTCGCATCCATAAGAACGTGATGACCACGCACACCGCGACCAACGCGGTCCCCGCAACCACTCCAAGCACGATCCCTGTGCTGGATGATTTCTTCGAGGTTTGCGGCGAAGAGTAGCGTTTCTGCCATTCCTCGTCTGCTCCACACACGAAAACTTGTCACAATGCAGACTGCATACAGCGCTCCTTTTAGCATTGTTCCAAAGAGATCGTGCCATACCAGTCCACACACAAATGGTCGCGTTCTGAATGACTTGAAGTTGCCCTCCATCCGGACAATTGTCGAGACGTAAATCCAACGTGAGCGAGAGGTTGTTTGTTGTCCATTGATCCGCGGTTGACTTGCGCAGATCAAAGTACTTGACGGACGCATTGTCAAGGCTCCTACCGACAGAAGCTCATTGGATCCATCAGAGGCGTTTGTCTACTTTCCTCATTTGTACGCGCCGCCAAGTGACGACTTACAATTCCTGGAGCGTTGAGGGGAAATCTACCCCGCGGATTTCGGGAATATGGTTGGAGTTGAGCTTGCTGGGCACCAGAACCAACACACAATGTCAAGAACCTTGCGCCGGTTGACCACGGTGCTTCGCTTGCTTACAGTGATTTCAACCCATTCGGAAAGGAGACTTGGGCGAGAGAAGTGATCCGATTGTCGCTCAGATCGCTGTGCAGCGCCGTCATTCAACAAGGAGTCAGCAAGCTTCCTCTCCGTCCCCATTCCTCCTCCCTCCTCCGCAGCACTCTCACCATGCTTTTAATGAGTTTACTCACATGGATTCGACGATTTGCTTGGAAGCAAAGGATGGAAAAGTCTCAAAGTGGTTGGAGTTGATGCCTCTGAGGCAACCAGACCAGACCAAGCAGATCATCAGACCCACACCGGTGTATGGCTTTGCAAAGTGTGGTCGATCCACACGTGGGCACTCACAAAAACTGCACTCGGTTGGGAAGTGCGAGTCCATCGAGACTGGTGAGTTGGCATCGCCAACAATCCCTGTGCATTCATCCAAATCCATCAATCAACCCGTCAACCAGTGAATCAACAGTTCAGCTCAGCTCAGTCCATGACAACGATCATTCCGAGCTCGTACAGCGAGGATCCTTCGGGGAATTTGGCTCCTTGGAAATCAATGTTGAGGTTGAGATCTAGAAATCTAAAGGAAACAACGAAAGCACTTAGATGATCAGAGTACCCGTATCCAAAGCACCATGACAAGCAAGCAACAAGCTTTTGGGGAACCAGACATCATGAGCGGCAGTGGTGGAAACGAAAACTTCGACAAATGCATTCGCGTCGACAGGTTGGTGATGCTTCTGGTCTCTCCGATGGAATGGATGCCAACGTCACAAGTGTTGCCATATCTCTGGTGAGCCTTGTGCCAGGGCCAGGGCCAGAGCCAAAATCACCTTGTGACCATGTCTCGAGAAACTCACATTTCTTTGAGAGCAGAGCCAGACGTGTATGTGGTCGAAGTGGTCACTTGAATGCTCAACGAGTTCAAGTTGGTGTTGTCCAACCAGCTGCGAGAGACGACACGGAGCGAGCAGTTCAAGAACCAAGCACCCCACACTGAAACAACACCAACCAAACCAAAAGACGGCAGCGTCCGCACTCACAGTTTTTCAAGATTGTCGGGTAGACTTGTGTTCACGTCGGTGATCGCGGTGCCTGTCAGTTCCCTGCCACCACCCAAGCACGCACCACAATACCCCACAAGTGAGCAACGACCAATATCACCACTGGCTCACCAGGTCATATCCTTGCTTACAGAATCTTGAGTGACGACGGGATGGCCACGTCCTCGAGCGATTTAATCGGATTGTTGATCAACGAGCTACACGCGAGAGGAGAGAGTGGTGGGGGTAGCAAAGTTCAGTGGGGAGCACCCCATGAGGTGCGTACGTATTACAACAGACGGCGCCAGAAGACCCAGCCAACGAACGTCTTTCACTGACATCTTTTGTAGCGTAGAAGTCGTGAGAACTGGAAACATTTGCAAATGGGAATCGTTGAGGTTGCTAGTTGGGCATTACCAGTAGCACAAGCAGCAGCGGCAGCCACCGCCACCACCGCCACCGCACACGCCATTTCATGTCAGTCGACTCTTTGTCAACCCCAACAAAAGTTGAAAGACTCCTCCGTCGCATGCATTTACATACAGTTCGGTGACATTCAGTGGACTCGCAGTGCCCTGGATCGCAACGAAATCGACGCTGGCGTCGTTGGCGTACACGCAGGTCTCTGCACTGTCGCTATCTAGGCTGAACCACGTCATGTTGTTGATCCAAAGCACTGCATTGGTGCGCGGAAGACCACACGATGCCGCCAAAGCCATGTTTCTCCTCGCTGCCAACGTGAGTTCGCGTTGAAATGCCAAACGATCTGATTTTCTTCTTGTCCTTCGTCCGGTGCCGAGTTGATGGACAGCACACCAAAGAAGCCATGAGCCCCAAACTTTTGGAGACCCCGAAAAGACGCGGGTGAGGGCCTGTCGCGTTGACTCGTTCAGAGAAGTCCAGACTCACGAGGTTCTCTCCACTGCATGAACTGACTGCCTGGCACTGACCGACGGCAGATTCTTTCCCCAGAAGAGAGAGAGAGAGAGAGAGTCCAACGCACCGCAGGAGAGGGAACAAGTTGTCGACAAAGGGGGTGCTTGGACTCCTGACCTCAAGGAAGCGGAGGGCGGGGGGCAGGGGAGTACCTCGTGACCCGGTTGGTAGCGTTGACACCTCTCGATCCGACACATGGGCACAGCAAGTCTGTTTGTCAAATCCATACATCCTGTACAATTCCTTACATCCCGCTCGCATCTCTCCATCTCCCATCTCATCTCGTTCTCGGTCCTATCTACCCACCTTTCTCTCACTTGAACAATCTCGCTAAGAACGAATTTGATTCACGTTGCTCGCGAATCTTGTTAACCATTGACATGCGACTAGCGCGATGCACGCGCAACGTGTTGTTTCGGGTCGGCGACAGCATGCCGTGCATGCGGAACCGCGTGCCACGACGTCGCTCGCCCGCCTTGTGCTTGTCTTCCTGAGCGATGCGTTTCCAGTCGGCCACAAAAGACATGCGCTTGGCGCCTTTGCTACCGTTTGCATTGCCGCTCTCATAACGAGACCAACCGAGCGACGAATCAAACTGGCTGCCGGGCTGATCATCTTCCCCATCGCTGTAGTAGGAGCCGCCGGTCTGGCTTTGATGCACATAGGTTGTCTTGCCCTTGCTTCCAGGAGGAGGAGGAATCTCGCCAGACCCATCCATCACCTCCGGAAGGCTATAGCGATTGCCATGGCGACCGCCACGTCCATGGGGTTGCAGAGCATTTGCAGCGGCTAACGCAGCAGAACCCAGCGATGTCTCCAACTCTTCGTCAATATCCACTTCTCTGAAACTGACTCGGGTTCCTCTGGCTCGGCGGAGCTTTTTTTCGTCATCATGTTTGCTTTCTTCTTCTTCCGTGTCATACAAGACACCACCATCGATATCCTCCTCTTCATCATCGCCCATGGATCTGGATTCGCCACTCAAACGCCATGAACTTGAGCCCGCATTGACATTCGTGCGCTCCTTGTCCACGTCAAACTCGTTGCTTTCCACACTAGAAGCAGTCACTGACGTCATGTTCTCCAGCATTGTCTCACTCTCCAGCATTGGAATGAACGTGCCACGTCCATTTGCGCCTCTTCCACCTGCATTCGCTGGTGCATCCACTGCACTCATCGATGCTCGTGCGCGATACACTGCGGCGCGGTGATCCACTGCAGGAGCAGGAGCAGGAGACGGTGCTGCAGAAGCTGCTCGGGCTCGAGCCGCCGCAAACGTCTGGCTTGACTCTTTAATTGGTGCCGGAACTGGTGCTGGAGGTGGAGGTGGCGTTGGTCCTTTGGGCGTAGACGCATCCAATTCCTGCAACGTCTTGTTTTTCCATCGGAACGAAAAGCTCTCAAAGAAACTGGAGCCAATGGAACTTCTCGGATCACTTCGCCGACCCAAGTCTTTCTCTTGTTTCAGCAATTGCTTGATGCGATGGGCATCGCCAATCAAGTCGCTTGCCAACTCGGTCTTCTTGTCCAGCAAAGAAATCACAAAGGTGTTCACGCTTCCGGTATACTTCAGTGCCATCAAATCAAACGATTCCACTTTGCCATGCTGGGCCTGGCGAATCTCCAATAGTTGTCGCAGCAGCTTGAGCAACGGTGGAATGTCTCGATGCCAGTTACGACAACGACTCAAGATCAGCTTGTAAAACTCGGGCGATTGCAGCACCTTGTAATTCGCAAGCTTCCCGGCTACCTTGAGACAGCACACAAACGGAAATTGCTGCACTTGTTTGCGATGGCAGTACCCAAACAGATCCAAAAGCTGCTCAGGCAGCGACATTTCTTCAATAGCGGGCTCCATTTTGGTAGATGGAGCTGCAGCCAGTAAATGCAACAGTGCGTTTGTGACCCGATCGGTCATTGCCGTGAGCGTCTTGAAGTACTCCGGGATGTCACTCTTGTACTTGTTGGACTTTAGCAGCTTCTCAAGTGGAACAGCTCCGACTTCCCTGATGCAATGACGCCAGGTATCAAACATGGACCAGAGGTTGTACACTGGATGAGTCAATTGACTCACATCTGGCTTGCTCAGGAATTGATCCAGATACAAGCCACCAATCAGGTCTGGATCTTCAGCCACAAAGTCGCCCAGGCTTTCCACGAGCACCACAGAATCACGTTTCTTTAGCGTACGCTCTTGACGATTTCGACAAATGATCTGGTCGACAATGTTGCGCACTTCGTTGCGTTTGCGCGTGTTCCAAATCAAATCCAATTTGCTGAAGTCCGCTTCGAAATTCTCCAGAGCGATGGTATGATCCACTTGGATCATGTACACGATCGGATATGGCAAAAAGCGACGCAGACTCCACAGCATTTTCTCGGCAACATCGCCATCGCTAGAGTTCAAAAGCGCATACAGAACTGCAAACGCCGGTTCTCGAAGCTTCTCCGCACGAATGTACTCTTCATACACGACTTGCTGCTTGGATAGAATCGCAATACCCAGAATTTCCACGTACAAGCCGCTTTCCACCACATATCGAGCATTGGCAGGGCTCGCTTCGCAAATGTATGACAAACACGTCAGTGCCCAATGGGCTTGGTCACAACTGATCACATGATCTGCAAGGACTTGAAGCGTCCAATTGTAAGTCATCCATGGAGCCAAAGCACCCTCCAAACTGTCAAACTCTTGGGAGCAGATGATCAACAATATCTGCAATGCGATGTCTTGTCGTCTCAGGAATTCCATTCGGTCTTCTTCAGTCAATGGAGTTCCCGACGGCCCGCCAGCTCGCCACGAGCTCGATGGTGGTGCAGCAGCGCCTTGGACCGGTCCCATATGCGACGACTTTAGCATTCGACCACTGTTCGCCATGCGGTTCAGACCATAGGTTGACAACGTGCGAATCGAAGACACCGAAACATTGCCACTGTTCTGATCAAATCGTAACAAGTACTTGGCAAAAGTCACAATCGAAGCCTTTTTCGAAGTAGCCAGCAAGTCCACAAGCTGTTTCAGGAAATTAGGCATGTACACCATCGAATGCAGACACTCCAAGACAGGCAAGGTGTCGCTATAAAAGCCGACCTTTGGATCGCAATTGTCCTCCAAAAACTTGAGCAATTCTTCCATGAATTGAGCAGCCGTCAAGGGATAAAACACTTCTTCGTTGGAGATACTGTCCACCTCCTTCAAGATACTCAGGAAAATGCCGCCAACATTTGGCTCGCTCTTGAGGCATTCATAAGTGTACACATTGGCAGATTCCATCACGTCCATCAGAAATTTCTCGTCTTCCGCGTTGGTTGATGCATAGAAACATGCATTGTCTTCGATCAGGATCAGCAATTCCGTAAACACTTCCTGATTCCAGATACAATTCACTTCGCGGATTTCGGAGACCAGCAACTCACAGAAAGTCAATGCCTGGTTGTCCTCCAGACATCCCAAAAAGCTTCGCGGCAACAAATTGTTCAATAAACTCCACGCGAGAGTCGTCCTTTTGTCTTTTTGGCTGGACTCCCGTGTACTCAAGCATAATGAACGCAATGCATCAAATGCTCGAGTCACCACCACTTGCAGTTCTTGTTGAGTCTCTTGGTCACTGTTCTGTTGTTGGCACTCTTTCAGTTGGCTCGACCACGTCAACACGAAATAGAAGATCTTCCAAAAGATCCGGGTTGTCTGGGTCATCAACTGCCGCAGAGCTTCATTTCGACACAGAGCCACAATCATCTCAAACAGCATCCGGTGCGGAAAAGGTTCTGGAATCAACAGTCCATCGAGATGGCGCAAAAACCGTTTGGCAATCTTCATGTCTTGGGATTTCGGACCAGTCAGCTCTGAAAAGTCCAATGGTTCGTCGTCGTTCTCTGTAAATGCTGTCAGACTTGGTGATCGCATTTCTTCTTCAATATCTCCTACGTCCATGGTGGCTGCAACCAATGAACGAATTCCGTTGTCAGATTTGAGAATCATCAACATTGTGTGTTGAGTTTCCTCTTCCTGCAGGCTGGTCGGATCACCTTCCACTTGATTGAACTCACGAAGCAGAGAGCTCCATACATCGGGCACATTCAACAACCGATCAATGTTATCTGGGGCAGCAGCAAGCACCATCCGGAGAATCTTGCGCGCAAGACCATCGTGATGGTCGTCTTCAAGCATCGGAAGGAGCAAATCAAATGCATGGTACTGGAAGTTGCCCAACTTGGCCCGGTACTTCACTAGAATGGCGCTTTGGGCCTTCAAGATGAAACCAGTCACTTGTTGATGCGCATCGGTTGCACGATCGGTTTGATTGTGGCTCTGCAAACGATAGTAAAGTGTATCGTACGCTGACCTCACCAGGGTCGATGGGTTATCTTTGGCAACTTTGCGATAGCTCGCCCGCAAGTCCGCCAAAGTGAAGCTCTGTTCAGTTGAAAGTTGCATCGTTTCAAGCGCATTCTGATCATCCAACATGCGTTCCTGTGGCTGATTGACAGACAATTGCCTCCACTTGGTCAAAATGCTATCCATCAGTGCCACTGGCTCATCAATTGTGTCGACATGGCACACACCATCTTCGTCAAACAGAGACGACAAATAGATGCCGTTGCAATACACCACGGATGATAATTCTTCATACCTCACAGGAGGCAATGGTTCATACTCATACCTCGTCACATTGTTTTGACAAAATGAATCAAGGAAGCCACTTAGATGTTCCATCATCATTTCACGCAAATACTGTCGCATAGACAGAGTCCAATGCACGCGTTGTTCACCAAACACCTTGTTCATGAACACCAAGCTAAAGCTTTTGGTGTCTTCGTCGAGCAGATCAATCAAAGGTTCCGGAAGAATCACCTCCAAAAAGCTCTCGCCGATTCGATTCTGGCTGCAACGTTGAACACGATGAAGCTGTTGAAGCAGTTGGGCAACTTGAGGCGACAATTGCTCTTGGCAAAACACGAAAAAGAACAGACCCTTCTCAAAGAGAAGTTGTTTGAGCTCTGTATGCAGCAAGGCCAAGACTCGTGCAACTTGGTCCTGGATCATCCCGGTTGGATCAACAACAAGCAGAAGCTGAACCAACACTGACAGGATGTGATCATCTGAGAGCCATTCGTTCACTTGGCCAATTGGGTAAAGCGCAGACGAAGGCGATTTGACAATTGCTTCTGGTTCAGCTTCATCCTCTCGAGTCTCATCTTTCAACAGATTCTCCAGCAAGCTCAGCGCCTGCATTCCACACGCGTGGGTGTCGATAACCTCGTCCGTGAGCTCCATCCATCGGAGTTGAGGAAGATCTTGGACTTCTCCCCAGTCATGGGCATGGGGTTTTTCTTGATGCTTGGAGCAACAGCAAAGGCGCAACGAAGAACTTGTCAAGAGCTCCTTGTCCTTTATCAGGTACTGACGCAGTTCGGAAATAGTGAAAGGACCACTTCCGGATGAACTGCGCAGTTCTTCCACTCGCCCAACGCGCCATTTCAATGCGAATCGAAACTCCGAACCATTGTTGAGGCTACCGACGCGAGCTTTGAGGTCAAATCCACGAACACTGTCTTCCTCGCCACTCTCTTCAGGAACCGTTTGCAAATAATCAATTTCAGAGCAATCCGTCGAGGACTTTCTGGACTCCTTCGTGTGCAGCAAAGACACCATGGCCACAAGAACGTGGATCAATTCACGAGAGACTTGCGATGCCGAGGCATCTGAGCTGGAAACCGTAATCAATTGGAGTAGATCCTGAATCTCCACCGCGCAGAGTGAGCCCCTCAATCGATGAACCAAAAAGTCTCTTCGGTTCCACACAAAGTGGCGCACAGTGTCATGCACTTTTGCGAGTTCGAGCACCACACGTAACAGCAAGTGACTCGACTCTTGAAAGTTCAGTGATTGGAATTGCCTCGTATGAGAATCCTCAACAATGATCTTCTCCAGCCAAGTAGTGTACAGGGTGTGACAAAACACCAAAGGATCCTTCAGAATGGACCTCATTGAGACCAGCAAGTGACTCGAAATCGTCTTGTCATGAGGCACTCGGACACGATTTGGATCTTGGCTCATTTGTTCAAGCAAAACGCGAATGTACACATTATCCACTTGAAGCTCGCTTTGAAGGCACTCATACTCCACACGAAATTGAAAATGATTCCACTTGCCTGCACTCTGACTCTGTGCAAACGCTGTGATGGCATTTCCACCAGCCATACTAATACTTGCACCAGGAAAGAGCAACGAGACGGACCCACTCTGGCTGTCACCCATGAAGCGATACTCCTTCTCCATCAAATGCAAATCCAGCTGCACGATAGCACTCTTCAGTGCCTGCTTAAGCTGGTTGCGAGTTGCTTTGTTCCAGATGAGATCAGGCAAAGAAAAGTCCAGTGAAACCAGTTCGCTCAAGAGCATGATATCATGTGCACTCTCTCCGGCATAATTGACTCGAGATGGGTGTTCTTTGGCTTTGATACTCTCAAACGAGAGTGCCTTGTCCAGTGAAACAGGGAAGCGTCGCTTGAAACGAGCCGAAAAGCATTCAACTCCGACTGAGTTTGCCTCTGGATGCTGTCGCTTGGGTTTTTGTTGCGTTGCTTGGGTGTGAACCAACTGACGGGTTTCAGGTGTGACAAAGATGCGAATCAAACCGGGTGGAAACAGCCGTTTGATCAACTCGAAAGAGTTGCGATGATGGCAAGTCCAAATGGCTGCCAATTGTTGATATGCTTCCCGCTCGCTTGTAAGTGGATGAAACAATGCCTTGTTCAAAGTGCGCAAGGTGATGCCGGATTCCAACACATAATCACAAATGGCTTGACGCGCTTTGAAGTCGCAGTTCTCCACGACAGTCTTCAGGAGCGTCACTGCTGATTCAATGAGGCCAACATCGTCATCACTGTTCAAAAAGTTGAGAAGTACATGGAGTTTCTTGGTCAGAATCCTGACAATTTGGTCGAAGTGATTGTTATCTGTGAGATCTCGTGATGTGTGCAGGATATCGACAAGCAAATGCAGAGTCGCGAGACAGGAACAAGGCTTTTGAGTCTCCAGCACTTTAATCAGTTGTTTTGAGAATTTGGCTGTGTTGAAAACTGTCGAGCGAACTTGCTTCTGGGCCGATGCATGGTCTCGAGGGTGAACTCTATCAGCCACCAACGAATGGATCGTGCGTACCCCCCAAAACATTGCGATTTCATCACGCGACTTCAACAACTGGGTCAACAATGGCATCAATCCTCTCAAATCATTGGCCACAAAGCGATAAAAACTATCATTGATGCGGCAGAAAAACCCCAAGACGATTGCAACCTCGTTGGTTCGAATCGGAGGTTTGCACGAGTTCTGCAACAGCGCAACGATTGCCTGGAAAAGCAAATCGAAATTCACTTGCTTGATCTTTTCTTGTACCCCTTTTGCTTGGAAATCCGACGCTTCAATCACCATATTTGCGTTTTGAAGCGCGAACAAAAGCCGGTTGGATTTGGAATTCAACTGAGTGAAATCACCACTCATCTTGTCAATCTGATGTGACACTTCGGCGATTGCAGGCAACACGAAGCTTTCAAGTGGCAAATAACTCGCTTTCTCCTCTGGTTTGTGAAGTAGTAAACGCGTGGTCAGCAGTCGAGACAGTTTGCACGAAAACTCTGACGTCACCGTCACGTTCCAGTTCTGGACAAAGCATGCAGCATCGTATAGTGCACAGGGAAACCTCTCCAAATCGAACTTGTTGGCAAGGGAATACACGATTTGCGTGCCATCCACAAAGTCCAGTTTCACATACGACTCGATCTGTGATCCGCCACTTTTTTTCGGCGCATCGCTTTTCTGTACCGCAATTCGCCGCAAGTCTTCAAACAGATGCACGGAGAGGGCTTTTGTGTCGAGGTCTCTCTCAATCAAGCTCTTACCAGCCAAACGAACACGAGTCTTCTTGAAGCGATACAAGTCACACCGCTTCGCAACGTTGAACGTCAAGGGTTGCTCTTGCTCTTCTGCCTCATCTTTGACACGAATCGCTGCATCGTGACATCGGGCATCTTCGCACAGAGCTCGTGACGAATCACATGTCAACAAATGGATACCGATCGAACCGGCCAGCTCTTTCATCCGCATCAGCAACAAATCTGCTTGCGCGCAGTACACAAATCGCACAGCTCGGTTTTGTAGTTGAAGCGTCAGCAAATCCGTAAAGTCTTTGTCGTGTGCGATTTTCCGGAGTTTCTGGTAATCGTACTGGTGAGACTGCTGGTTGAAGGCGTCGGTGATAACAAGGGCATGCGCAGTGAGAAAGAATCTACTCTTCTCCTTTTGATTCTGGTTCTGACCAAAAAACCCATCAAATTGGAAAAAATTCAGCGCAAAGGCACGCTTCAGTTGATCAAAGCCGCCATACAGGTGATTCCGGATGATCTCTTGCAGCAATTCGTTCCGACAGCGATATCGAAGGCGGAGATACACGGGCTCTTCATATCGCAAGATGCTCTTTTGCTTTGGACCACACGGTGCCTCCAGAAAGAGACGATATTGTTTCAACAGGGACTCGGGGTTACTGATCTCGATGCCGTGTGTGTCACTGAAATCTCTGGCGCTGCCAATACTGTTACGGATGCATATATCCTGATCCGAAGATGTTGAAGACACGCTGCTGCTCTGACCACCAAAATTCAGTACTGTTGGATTCTTGGTCATGCGGCTGAGAATCTGCACGCAACCTTCCATCGTGAGAAGTCCGGGTGAACTCAAAAGCACTCGCAACAACATGCGATATTTGGTGGCAAGCCTCTCGTAAAAGCCACGTGAGATGTCCTGTTGGCTTTCGGGGTTGATACACACGAGATGGGATACCACTTCGCAGAGCTTCATCGTCGCCAAAGATGACAAGCAGTGGCCCTCATTGTCTTCGTCGAACAGAATCAACATCTCATCGATGAACACTGGATTCGATAACAGCACCTGACGAGCTTGAGATCGCGAATGCCGTGACTCGAGCACGCGGTTGAGAATGCAGAGCACCCAGTACGAATTCAAGGGATGACGACTCGCAAAAATGGCCGCAATCGACTCCAGTTGGCTTTCCAGCAGGTCCACGAATTGTTTCTGGGCCGACCGCGAGTACAATAGGCGATACAAACTCTGCAAATATGTACAGATGAAAGAGTGGTGAGTGCCACACTCATCAATGACTTGACGAACTTCGCGGGACAGAATATACACCACTTTGTCGTAAGGGTCCTTTGGCTGCAAGACCACGCCCGGAGTGGGCACATTGGCATTGAACTCTTGCGATAGAAAATGCATGTGCTCGTCCACCACGACCCTCGCGTTTTTGTTGTTGTTCGCTTGATTCATTCGTTTGGAAATACCATAGTTGGCCATGCGATTCAGCAACTTGCTCTGGATGGTGCGCAGTTCGCGGTCACTGACGTCTCCTTCCTCTGCTTTACGAAAAATACGGGCACCTTCCAATTGCAGAACCTTGCGCGGAAGCATGCACAGCCATTCTTCTCGTCTTGCGCCAATGACATCGACCTGGTAGTTGCCAAGCGCATGGCAAGAAGCCAATAATTCACAAAGAATACGTTCGCGTTGATCGCTAAAGTATACTCTCCGCACGCCATCCACAAACACGATCTCAAAGGCTTCTGAAGAAGTCTGGTACAGGATCAGACTGAAAATGCGCATCAGCGGGCGACTCGAGATGATCAGTTGCGTGTCGCTGTACTCGATGACAAATTCGTCCGTGATGGCCAAAGTGCGCGAGTCCGAGGCATCGTCGCTTTCCGAGGAGCTCTTGAGCACTTGAAATTGCACCGAGAGATTGCCCATGAATCCATCCAGCGAGTCTCCTTTAAGGGCAGCCTCGAGCGTCATCTGATGGTACTCGTTGATGGCAATGCCGTAAAACTTCATCGTCTGCTTGATGACGCGAGCCAGTTCGTGGCGATTGGCCAGCATAAACAAACTCGAGTTGTCGATATGGTTGAGTGCGATGGCATCCGGATGGTTGCTGATCAAATTGATCGAGACCAGGCTGGTACAGGCAATGTACGACATGATCTCGCCTTCCAGATCTTTCTGGTAGACGCCATCGGCGCGCACTTCAATGGTGCACTTGGACTGTAACCCAATGCGCAAGTATTTGGTGGCCTCAAAGCGATGCACTTCATGAATTGGATGGTTGACGAGCTTGTGGTGGGTCCGCGCACGGTAGAGACTCTGTAAACGCATCAGACACATCATGACTTCGGCGCGGTAATGGCATCGATACGTGGTTTTCTTTTCGGATTTATGACGAGGCGTGTTGATGGTGAATTCATTTTCCATTTGGGATGCGTCAATGCCGTCGACTTCGTCATAAGTCCATGAATTGGTGATGGTCCGCGTGTCGGCATTGAACGTGTAGAACGAGTCTTCGCCAAAGCATAAAATGCGCTCCCGTTCGCCCAATTTCACTTTGTACACCTGGAACCGCGCCACCAGCTTCATGCCGTTGGCGGCGTTCATGGTTGACCAGAATCCAGAATCCAGAATCCAGAATCCAGAATCCCTTGCTCTATTGTTTCCTTTTCGCCCGGGTTTCCCTCAAAATGCAACGCGGCGGTGGCGGCGACCACAAGGTCACAACAGAACGCTCGTGTCCCAGGGGAAAAAAGGAAAAGGAAAGAGAAAGTTTGTGTTCCCCTCTTAGAGTCGTCCTCACACTTGGAATTTGTATACCGACGGCGTCTGTGTGAGAATGCCGAGGATTGACAAATCACCGAGTGGCACTTTGGTTCTTTCCTGGTAGTTTGCTCACTCTCTCGCTCTCGCTCTCTCTTGCACTCTGTCAACGCTTGGTCGTGAACTCTCTTGTTCCTCGTTTGGCGTTGCCCACCCCACATGGTCCCAAGCCCAAGGGCGCATGGGCAGCGCGTCTGGTGAGTAAGCCAGCTGATGGTGCAAAACCCAGCCATTTGGCATTTTTCAGAGTTGCACACGGATTTGGTCAAATCGTCAGAGGCATTGACTACACTAGCAGTTTGTATGGGAGTCGGACCCTCCCGTCATCTCGTTGTCTTGTGGACTGTCTGCCCAGCATAATCAAAAGGAGTGAACGAGAGTCAGTTTTACCACACCATGGCACACACCATTTTGCATGGGGGGAAATGACAAATGTGGGGCCCTTGCCGAACCTTTTGCCAAATTTGACAAATGTGGGCACTATTTGGCGACTCCTTTGCCAAATGTGGGCCATTTTGCAAGCTGCTTCTTCCACAGGCGCTTGCCCTGAAGGACAGAAGGACCCACAGTTGTCATCAAGGTCCCATTTTTAGCCAGAGCATCGGAAAGGTACCCACATTTGTCATTAGCCCTTTTGCATCTTGTTCCTGTTTCTGCTGGCTAGGGTTTTTCGCAGGGGAATTAATGACAACCACCATTGTTGCGATGTCGAAAACACTGGCTGGTCCAAAATAGAGCTGTCCAAAATGCCTTTTTTAGCAGAGATCTTGAAGAGGCAGCAAGAGGTCTTGGAGTGCGCGCTGTAACGCCGCCGCGAAAAGCTCAATACAACCAGCTCCGAACGCAGCATGGAGCAAGCGCAGCAACAGCCACAACAACAGCAACAACAGCAGACAACAGCAGCACCACCAACAGGGACTCCGCAGTCAGTGTCTCCACTTGGCTCGCCGTCCAAAAGCACCGACAAATGTACCTACAAGATCATTCTGATTGGCTCAGCAGCCGTTGGCAAGACCAATCTGCTGTCGGTGGCGGCACGAGGGCAGCAGTTTGATGCCAAAAGCCCGCCAACCCTTCAACCAGAATTTGCCACAGGTCAGTGACGATGGCCGTTTGAATCTCTCCCGGTGGCTCATCTCGTGTTGGCCAACAGTGAAAATCCCGCGCCCCGATTGGAAATATGGCCAACCCAATCAGCATTTGACGGCGCAGATCTGGGACACAGCAGGCCAAGAACGGTACCAAGCCATCTCCAGTTCTCATTACCGACGCGCGCATGGTACATCCAATCTCCATGACCGTCGTAGAGTGTGTCTTCTCGGGATTAACGTGTCGTCCGATTCTGTTGGGTGGTAGGCGCACTGATCGTGTTCGACGTGACCAACAAAGCGTCTTTCAAAGATATTTATCCAGGCACCCAGGGTGGCACCCAATGGCTCAAAGCGCTCAAAGACAATGTAGACCAGTCACTGCTTGGCGCCGTGATGCTGGTGGAAAACAAAATCGACAAAATCGACAAGAAAATCGCGCGGCCGGCCACGTTTGTGCAGGAACAAGACGTCAAAAATGTGCTTTCTGAAGTAGTCTTCAAGGATCCCAAGCAAGGACTTGGTTGGCTGTACGATGGTGACCCACAAGAGACCACGCCGTTCAAACTAGCCAACAGCCTCATGTACGCCAAGACTTCGGCGCTCACGAACGCCTGCGAGCTGTTTGAGCTGGCCGAAAAGCCCGCTCCAGCCAGTGATTTGCTCAAAAAGACCCACAAGCCCGTGCTGGAGTACGAGAAAACGCTTGGTGTCAACACGGTCTCCAGGGCCATCGAAGCGCTGATTCTTCGGATCTATGCGCGCACCAAAGACATGGACGCCGGTGGAAGCAAACCGAGTGGCATGCCCTTCAAACTGCATGAAAAGCAAGCCGAAGCACCAAAGAACGAACCCATTCCGGAGAGTTGTCTGTGCTAGAAAAGAGCAAGGAGAAGAACAAGTTGAGCTGTGCACTTTTGGATTTTGCTCCGCTTTGCTCCCTTCCATATTAAGAATAAACGAGATCAGAGTTGTTCGTTGGGGGATTGCCAATGCTGTCGCTGTCGATGTAGCTGTTGCTGTGGCCATTGATGCGATCGATGCGATTCCACTTCGCTTGGTGCTCGGCAAGTGCAGACAAGAGAAGAGAACGATGAACGCCGAGACTTTCAAAAGAGCCCTTCATCCTATTTCACAGCGGTCATTATCCATTGACACAAGCGCATGCCTTCATCAAACCGCTCCACGTATCTTTGCTTTGGTTGCTTTCTGTAAAGCGGGACGACTTTTGCCGCCAATGGTCGGCCATTCTGCGTGTTGTCTATCCAACGTGATGCATGGCGTGGTGGATGATCTGATGCCGCCCCTACTCTCTTGGGGCCACTGGGTGGAGTTTCCACAGGAATTCAAACAGTCTTTGATATCGCATCTGTCGATTCTCTTACTCTTCTTCTTCTTCTTCTTCTTCTTCTGCCTGCAACTCCGGCAGGTCTTCTTCGTCGTAAATTACGCGCAGTGTCAACGAACAACTGGGACAGGTCGCAATGTCTTCACCATCCAGCAACTCCTCCAAAGTGATGAAGAACTTGTCGCCACAGGGACAGGGATAGTAATACGCCTGTTCTTCTGCATTGTACTCCATGTCTTCGATCTCCACTTCATCGTACACCGACGCCATTGGTTTTCGTTGGGTAGTTTGCTGCTTGGACCAACACTCTTGATGAGGAGTTGATGCTGTTGATGACCGCTCGCGATTGGCTGAAAATAAGACCCAATGGGCTTCGTCTGATTCCGGATCAGAGATCTCAACTCGGATCTCGAAAGGATGTGCGCTCGTGGTCATTCCGCTTTTATCAACCTCCCTACTGATGAGTAGATCTCTCTCTCCAATCCTTCTTTCCTTTGCTCTGCCGGACGGACTGAATGACTGAGTGACGTCCTTATCCTGCTTTGTACACCATCACAGCTCGATCACTACAATAGAAAAACACAAAATTCTGGGTCACATGGGTCACATACGACCCAAAATTGCGACCAATGCAGACAACCCAATTGGGCTCCCACAGTTCATCCAGATGCGCTTTGATGTCGTCACATGCCTAAGTACATTCACCACAAAACAAGAACCAACAAGCAATCAGGAATGAGTTCACCCACGCGATCGATTGCCACCAAATCCCAATACCGCGAGTCCTTTTTTCTCCCACTCTTCGCTGTCGTATTTCGAGAGACAGGAAGTCACATGTTTGATCACATCTTCCAGCACGTCGTCTTCCATGTCGCACGGCATGCGCACTTTGGCGCCCCACATGTGCTGCCAGCTTGGCGCTTCCGCCATCACTTACTCGCGACTCTTGAAGCCAAAACGGTGGTCTAATCCTGTCAAATACGATGGAATCAGACAGTATCACTTTGCACAGGAATCGCTGCCATTTCTAAACTCCCTCTTGGTCGGGTTCAGCAACCAATGCATTCAGCCACCACATCACAAAATGGCTGAATTTCTTCATCTCCAAGTGAGTTCAACGACTAAATGGATCGACTGTCTCGTGCGATTTGCATGACTGACCATTTTCAGCAACTGTATCTTGTCGTCAATTGACCTGTCACCAGGTGGAAGAGCAAACCCGCCAATTGAACCAACTCCACCACGAGCTGCGACAACTCAAACAGCAACTTGCTGAAAAAGTAAATGACAGAAAACAACTTTGCTGAAACACACGGCTGAAGGCGTGTGATGTTGCTGAATGGGAATTGCTGAACATCCTCAGCCATTCAAAGTGCAATGGATCTTGAAAGGGCGTTGACTGACTTGACTCGCATGGTGCATGGTGCATGGTGCATGGTGCGGCCCGTGGCAGGACCAAAAGCTTTTCCAGGCCAAAGCCAATGAACGCAAATGGCAGCTTTTGGTACAGCAAAAAGACAAACAAGTGGGTGTTTTTTTACTGTTCTTCTCCCGTTGCTTTCTTCCCACCGCCTGATTTTGCTCGCTCGTGTGCCAAGCGAAGCTCCAGAGCGTCTTTGCCGTGCTTCGCACCAACCAACAAAGTGATACGAAACTTGCCAACAAGTGCAAATCACAGCTCATAGAGCGATTGGTCATGGACCTCCAGCAACGAGTTGAGCTGTCTCGCTCCATCGCTGGTTCTTTGTGCTGCGCTTTCTCTAATGCGCTGCTTGTGTGTCGGGTTGGCTGCTCCAGGCCACCACTGCAGAACTCGTTGCGGAAGAACGCCGCCAAGAGATTGAACAGTTGCGAATCGACTCGTAAGGCTTTTTGTGTTGATCAAGGAAGAAAGGGAGCGTGATACATCTCCAGCTGATTGCGTTGATCGGCCTGTAACTAGCAAGTTTCTTCGCTACCAAGAAGCCCACATCCAAGCGCAAGAGTTCTTGGCCGAAGTGGAACGACTTCGCGCCAAACTGGCAATGGTAACCCAACAAGAACAAAAGCCCCATCGAGACACCTGCCACTGGTTCAAGTGCAAACGCGCAGAAGGCAAGACCAGACCAAGAACAGCCAACACCATCGTTGCTGTCGAGCGCAGCGCTCGTCTACTGGAAGAAGACGATACGTTTGGTGTTGGCGCGTCTGGGCCATTCAAAGGAAGCGGACTCTCTCCTCAAAAAGTTCGCATCCATGAGCCATCGCGTGGTGTTGTTGGAGGAGCTGCAACCAAGGCCGCAGGCAAGCACTCTTTTGTGGCGAAGCTACGGGACCAAACAGCGAGTCAATCCGAGTTTAACAAAAAGTTGCGACTTGAAGAACTCCAACTGCAATGCGAAATGGACGAAAACGTGCAAATCCGCGCCAAACGCCAAGCCAAAGCCGCCATTTTGCTGGCTCGAGAGAAAGCAGAACGAGCCAAAGCACGAGAGCGAGACGAGCAAGATCTCTTACAGAAAAGTGCCATGCAGGCAGACGCCAAGAATGGCGAGTTGCGAGGTCCAGCAGTCGTCGACGCGGAAGTTCGAACCGAACAACCCGAAGCCAGCGACGGGTGCAATGGGAAATCAATGACTTTCGAGGTGGTTTCGGTGGAATTGGAATCGGAAGATCCTTCCAAACAACGTGACACGAGTGAGAACTCATTGAATGGCCAAAAAGTCGAGATACCACCAAGTCACCAACAAGAGGAGCAGCCAGTGCAGGCTATTGAAGCTACTGATCTCCCTGCCACCGTATCCAATGAGCAACAGGCGAGCGATGACCAAACCAAAGTCGAGCAGTCACTCGCAGTCGCGTCCGACAAAGACGTGGCGCTGGTGGGCTTGGAAGCGAACGCGGCTGATGACACAACAGTGGCTGTCGACGAGCAGGAAGCCAGAGAAGCGCGCAAAATCCAAACGTTTTGGCGCAATCGACAACGGCGTCCAAACATTTGTGATGTCACTGAGCAAGAAGAGTGGGAGATTGACGAAGTCTCCACGGAGCAAAAGGAGAACGTGCCAGTCGTGCAGATTCAGGAGGAACTGTCCAGAAAGTTCGATGCCCATGATGAAGCTTCCCATGCACTGGTGGAAACAACGCCTACACCAGCACAGAACGACGATCACCTCGTGGACGAAGAGATTATAGTGGAACCATCTGAACCAATGGAACCCCCAGCGGAGAAACCAATCACACCCTCACCAGACGACAACTTCTTTAACGAAGTGGAGTCGGCCATCGAGCAGGAACAAGCTCGCGTGAAACGAGCAAGTGTCTACGCCAATCCAAATCTTTTGTCCACGCTGTCTCTGGAAGCGTTGGCCGATGAGATCGAAGCCGCCGCGAGACGCATTCAACAGTTTTGGCGACGATATGACAAAAAGCCCCGGCAAGCCAGTACGATCATCGACAAGTCGAAAGCAGACCAAGCCGTTCGTTTAGAGGAACAATCAATGCCGTCGACAGAAACAAGCGAGGAAGAGTCGTCAAACTCTCAACCAAGGGATCCCAATCCGCCTGTGAAGCCACACGACGAAGGTTTGGAGCTCCCCGTTCGACAAGAACCTCAGCCATCTGCAGAATCCCATGAGATTGTTGATGCTTCGCGAGTGGCAACCGAAGTGAATAATGATTCAACGCCACACGTTGAGGTTCGGAAGAACGACCTGGGTTCTGCCGCAACTTTTTCGATCAGTATGTCGATTGCCAGTTTGACCGCCGAGGAAATTGACGCTGCGTTGGATGCGGCGGCACGAAGAATCCAAGCGTTTTGGCGGACGCGAGAGATTAACGAGTACATGCAACCAGAACAGCAGTGCGACAATGCTCAAGATTTGCCCATGGACCCGCCAGTGAGTATCGAGGCTGCTGACTTCTTGGCGAGTGGATCAGACGAAGAGGAGGAAGAAGAAGAAAGCCACGGCCAGCAAGTTCAAGAAGAGACCCAACAAGCAATGTGAATGGCATGCAATAAATGTAAGAAACGACTAGTTATACCTCTCATACACCCTGCTTCTTTCGGTCTATCTCTCACTCGGGCTTATCTGTGCGAAGAACACGTCCTTCTCACTCCGGACTGGTGTGTGTCGTGTGGAAACTCCAACCATCTGCTTGGCTTTTCTACTGCTGACCAAAGTTTTGCGTCCAGAACTGGTTCCACATGCCACAACTCAGGTTGATGGACCGCGCAAAACCGACGTTTTGTGCACGGACATTGAGCAGATTCGCCTTGTGCACTGGCGAGTTGATCCACGAGTTCATCACCGTCTCGACC